>MCJB01042580.1:228141-254651 GCA_002018475.1 Nicotiana obtusifolia
ATATATATATATATATATATATAATGTTGCCCCTACTTTAATGCGTTAGCAGTGTGAGGTAATAAAAATATCGAGCCATCTTCAGTTTGAATGGTAAAGATGAGAAATTTACTAATATCGATTTCTTATGTACAAGCGGTATTTATTTAAATTGATCTCCATATTTATTTTACTTCTATACTAGATAATATTATTGCTTTGGTATAACTATATATATATTACAATGATTTTATTTAGTATGCTTGTTTACTTTATGTTTATATTTTAATTAAATTAAAAAAAAAATAATAATAGTCTCTAATAATAAATATTAAAATTTATTTTTCTTTTTAAAATAATTATAAAAGTTTGGTACTATCCTTTTTGGTAATTTGACACTCAAATGTACTTTTTATAAAGATTGATTAAATACAATTTGTTCATCAAATATTGTAAAAAGTATTTCTTAAATAAATTAGTCAAACATAAATTATTTTTTAAAAATACTTTTAAAAAAAATAAAAAGTATTTTTCAAAATAAGAGATTTTGACATCTTGGCCAAATAGCTCTGAGTCCACGCTAGCGGCATGGTTTTTTTTTTTTCCAAGAAAGTACTGTATTATTATTATTTTTTTTGGCAAATTATAAGTTTTTATTCATAATAAAAGCAGCCGCAAAGGAAAATACAAGTAAGGGGGACAGAAGCTCGAGTAGTGTCGCCTATATGACGAGCTAAGCAAACACATACCGAGCTAAACCTTACCTTATAAATCCTGTTATCATTCATTCACCAGCAGAATATTATTAGCTGGATACACCAATATTACCACTGTCCTCAAATTGGTCCATTCATCTAGGAATACTACGTACTTTTTAACTACAATAATTACTCTATAATCTCCTTAATTTTCTACCTTTTCACACACACACACACACACTTTTTTCTCTTTTCTTCTCACTCTCTCTATTTTCAACAGCCATGCAAATTTTAATGCTAAATCTCCTGTCCTTTTTTTCCTACTGTGAACTCAGTCCACTCCTCCCTATGCATCTTGTCTTCTTCAACCAGCAGTAGCAGTTTTCATTGACCAAATACAAAAAGATCAAAGCAAAGCAGAGCAGTAGCATTTGTACACAAACAATGCTTTTACCTTACCATAAAGTTTTCATATTTTTCTCTTTTTGAACAACTTGTTCTTCTTCTTCTTGATTCTTGATTTAGTGCCTTAAAAAAAGAAGAAGAAGCATTTTGTATACAATGGTGTTTCCCTTCTTCTTCCTCCTTTTCCTTTTCTTCTCAACTCACTGTGTATCATTCGCTGCCGTCTCCGCCCACAACCGCCGTATTCTCCACGAATCTTTTTTTCCAATAGACTCACCACCACCTTCTCAACCGCCCATAGCCTCTCCACCAGCGACCCCTACTCCCTACCCATTTCAACCTTCAACTCCTGATAACAACAACAACAACAACAACCCCTTCTTCCCCACCTACCCTTCTCCACCACCCCCACCCTCCCCTTCTTCACTCGCTTCATTTCCTGCTAATATCTCTGATATTAACCTCCCAAATACCTCCAAATCTAAGCATGTTTCCTCTAAGCTCATTATCACTGCCATTACTTGTGTTCTTGCTGCTATCATTGTTCTTTCTATCGCCATCTGTTTGCACGCAAAGAAAAGGAGGCGCCATTTTAATGACCCAAAAACTCAAAGATCCGATAATAGCAATAGACTGAATCATAGTAGTAGTAAAAATGATGGTAATACTAATAATAGTATTCCTAAGCTTCAACAACCATCTCAAACTAGTTCAGAGTTTCTCTATTTGGGTACTCTTGTCAATTCACATGGCGGCATTAATAGTAGTAGTAACCCTAATACAGCTCCATCTTCGAGAAAAATGGCCTCCCCCGAGCTCCGTCCACTTCCACCGTTGAATGGACGGAATTTAAGTCAAAATTACAGGAATACCCGTAACGATGATGATTTTTACTCTACTGAGGAATCTGTGGGTTATATAGAGAGCTCTTTTGGAGCTGGATCATTGTCAAGGAGAGATTTTGCTGCTGTTGAAGTGGATAAATTTGTCGGGTCGAGCTTGTCGGGTTCAGATTCATCCTCGAGTTCCGGGTCGGGTTCCCCCAGCCGGTCTGTATCTCTGAGCATTTCGCCTCCGGTGAGTGTGAGTCCAAAAAGGGAAAGTTGTTCAAGACCTAAGTCACCGGAACTGGTCGCCGTTGTGACCCCTCCGCCACCTCAGCGTCCACCTCCTCCTCCACCTCCATTTGTACATAGGCCTCAAGTTAAGGTAACTGCAAATGAGAGTCCAGTATTAATTTCTCCTATGGAGAAAAATGATCAAAATGTTGAGAGCCATTCTATTGAGAAAAATGAGGAGAAAAGTGAGGAGATACTTAAGCCAAAGTTGAAGACTTTGCATTGGGATAAGGTGAGAGCAAGTTCGGATCGCGAGATGGTGTGGGATCAACTGAAATCAAGCTCATTTAAGTATGATAATATGAACTCTTACTACTGATTATATTGTCATTATAGATATTCACTAACTTTTTTAGTGTAAAGTTGAATTGAGCTGGTTTATATCTGCAGGTTGAATGAAGAGATGATAGAAACATTGTTTATTGTGAAGAATCCAACTTTGAATACAAGCGCAACAGCTAAACACCTTGTTGTTCCCTCAATGAGACAAGAGAATAGGGTACTTGATCCAAAGAAGTCACAGAACATTGCAATTTTGCTGAAGGCTCTAAATGTAACCACAGAGGAAATATGTGAAGCCCTCTTAGAAGGTATACTTTGGTTCTAGCATTCTTTAAGGAGTTTAATTTTTGACAGTGTAAAAATAGCTTTTACACTATCAGGTTACCTTAATGATAACTACACGTAACACTTTATAGAAGGGGAGCCTTGGCGTAACCGGTAAAGTTGCCTCTATGTGACCAGGAGGTTACGAATTCAAGTCGTGGAAATAGCCTCTTGCAGGAATGTAGGTTATAAGGCTGTCTACAATAGACCTTTGTGGTTCGGCCCTCTCCCGGACCCCGCGCATAGCGGAGTTTAATGCATCGGACTGCCCTTTACATGTAACCGTTCATAAAAAGTGGGATTTGTAACCTGAATAGTAAGGCAAGTTACGTTATGCTACAGGATAAAATACAATAATGTTAAAATCTTTACACTGCGATTGTATATGAGTTAAATCCTCTTTGAATTGAAAATTAAGAGCTGAAAAATGAGAAGAACGATGAAAGTGCGCGTTTAATGCGGCCAAAAACCTTCTGCTAAGTACTGACTGCAGCATAATCACTCAATTTATATTCTGTTTGATTTTGAACAAATGGTTGAATTTCTGAAAAATATACCCAATTAACATACGTTGCTCTTATTGTAGTAAACTAATATAATGTGTTAAAGGTTATGCTCCTTTTCTCCTAAGGCTTTCATGGTGTTCATTGTTAGGATGTAGCATCTCACTTATAGTGGAAAAGCCTTGTAGTAGATGGATTCCGAAACCAAGTTAACAACTTTACCTTCAACAAATTTACTTTGATGGTTTGATCAATTGGCAGAAGTTCTAACATGTCAACAACTTTACCTTCGATAATTGTTCTTTAATGGTCTCATCAATAGGCAGAAGTTTAAAGTGTATTTACACTTAATAAAGTGTGTGTGTAGGAGAATAGAGTGCAATAACAAATTACATCTTCTGTTCAGGAAATGCTGAAAATATTGGGACTGAACTCCTTGAGATTTTATTGAAGATGGCTCCATCCAAAGAGGAGGAACGTAAACTAAAAGAATACAAAGATGATTCTCCATTCAAGCTTGGCCCCTCGGAGAAGTTTCTGAAAGCATTGCTTGATATACCTTTTGCATTCAAAAGGATAGATGCTATGCTGTACATGTCAAATTTTGATTATGAGGTTGACTACCTCAGAAAGTCATTTGAAACTCTAGAGGTAATTAGTTCACACCATCATCAGCTTCTACTTGTTATTGATTTTTACTCACAAGAAGAAATTTGATTTTGATCAGAAGAAAACTCATGTAAAGTATTGATACTCAACACTAACAACTTAAAGAAGCAAAAATTATGTATGTTGAAAAGTCAAACTCTGGAAATATTAAGCATTATATTATTTTGGAGGAACGATTGTTTAACGTGTTGATCTTGTAACTAGTACCTGTGAGCATTTCTGAATTCAACTAGAAGATAAATACTGTCTGGGAACAAGCAGGGATCCTATTAGCTTGATATATCTGCTGTTGCGGTGCCCCTATTTTAGGAGATTAACGGCTAAATATTGGACTTCGGAGTAATCATGTATAATGATCTGAAACTGCCAAAAATTTGTTCTCCCTTGTTAACTGCCTGCTAATAGAGTCAATACAAGTATATACTCTTCTCATTCGCCCAATACTTTTTTCTTTTAAAATGAAAATAGTTAGTTAATTAATTCTATTGTGAGAATACAACTTGCGAACTATGTCCTTATAAAGCTTTCCTATTACAGGCAGCATGTGAAGAGTTGAGAAGTAGCAGAATGTTCTTAAAGCTTCTAGAAGCAGTGCTAAAGACGGGAAACCGCATGAATGTTGGGACAAATAGGGGTGATGCTCATGCCTTCAAACTTGACACACTGCTAAAGCTTGTAGATGTCAAGGGAGCAGATGGTAAAACAACCCTCTTGCATTTTGTGGTTCAGGAGATTATAAAAAGTGAAGGTGCTCGTCTTTCTGGTGGAAATCGGAATCAACAGTCTACTACCAATGACGATGCTAAGTGCAGGAAGCCTGGCCTCCAAGTTGTTTCCAACATTAGTTCAGAACTTATAAATGTCAAAAAAGCTGCTGCCATGGATTCAGAAGTACTCCATAGCGACGTCTTAAAGCTCTCTAAAGGGATTGGAAACATTGCTGAGGTGGTACGATCCATTGAAGCTGTTGGATTGGAGGAAGGCAGTATTAAAAGATTCTCCGAGTCGATGAACAGGTTTATGAAAGTAGCAGAAGAGAAGATTTTAAGGCTACAAGCTCAAGAAACATTGGCCATGTCACTGGTGAAAGAAATAACTGAGTATGTCCATGGAGATTCAGCTAGAGAAGAGGCTCACCCTTTCAGAATATTCATGGTTGTTAAAGACTTCCTAATGATTCTTGATCGCGTTTGCAAGGAAGTTGGAACGATAAATGAGCGGACGATCGTTAGTTCTGCTCAAAAGTTTCCAGTTCCAGTTAATCCAAATCTTCAACCTGTCATTAGTGGATTCAGAGCTAAACGGCTGCATAGTTCCTCTGATGAGGAAAGCTCATCTCCTTAGTAGAATTATTTGGTCATAACAGGCAAAAGCTAGTTTTTGCTTTTGGCCAAAACCAATGTAATCTATTATATAGGAAGCATAGGAGTTTGCCTTAGATTGTGCAGAACTATTTAGGCATATGTAACTCTTCTATCTATCTGAATTTTGTATTATATTAGATCATTCTATGAGATATTGGGAATTTCTAATTCTTTTGACATGATCGAGCAGATTTTCTTCTACGAGATAAAGCAAAAACTTTTCTTGTAAGTTCACCGGGGACAAAGTAGACCTAAAATCACATGAAGGAATTTGTTTAAAAAGATCTATCATTTCTTGAAATGCATGTGGATTTAGCGAAAGAAAGACACAATAAAGAAAAATATCTATAAACTAGTAGATGCTTTCGAATAGTTGTACTTGTACATATGTTTTGTCATATTACTGTTTTTATTTTAGGTTCTATGTTTTGTAAGATTTCGGTAACCCTACCAAAGATTTTTATGCCAATAAAAAATATAAAGAACTTCGAGTATTTTTTTGTTTTTATTTTGTGGAAATTTAGCCTGAGAAAAATTTAAATGACAAAATATTCTTAGTGGAATTCATATAGCCGATCCCTACTTATTTGGTATGTCAAATCAGTAAGATCAAGAGCTTCCCCAAGAAAATGATGCAAGGTTTGACAAGAATAACGTATAAAGCAGAAATTTGAACTTTTCATGATATGATTAGGATTGGTGATGAAATAGGATTCTCCATCAGAAAAAGGGGCATCTCAAAAACGAGACCTTTGTTGGAAAAGAATTTTACCGTTTTAAAGTGTGGAAAGCAGAAATGTGCCTCTTTCCAAGTCCAAACTTTGATGAGTTTATTGGACTAAATTGTACACTTCAAATTAAAGTATATCTAACCGATGACCTGATTGAGCTAAACCGAGTTACTTACTCAATAAGCTGTATAAATAATGTAATAGAAAAACCAGACAAAAAGGGTGTCATTGAACTGACAAATGTTAAATTGTGTGAGATTATGCTTGTAAGTAGCAAAAACGCCTTCCAAAACAGAAATAATCAAAGGAGAGAGTAATAGCATTCTCACAGCTTAAAATAATAGGAAGGCCAGCTCAAACCTTCATCAACCAATATTTAAAGCAGCGACAGTTAAATGCACATAGCGTGCGGTGCACAAATCATCCTGCATTCACGCTGAGTTCAGGGAAAGGCCGCACCCCAACGAGGTATGATGTAGGCAGCCTACCCTAATGCAAGCATCAACAGATGATTCTACCGCTCGAACCCCTGACCTATAGGTCACATGAAGACAACTTGACCGTTGTTCTAAGGTTCCCTTAAGCCTTCCTTAACACAAGGATCTGGAAAAAAAATTGACTAATATCTAATCTGGGAAAAAAACAAACAGGAGAGGTAGATAGGGACAGAGACATCTAATCTTTATAAATCTCTTCAGCAAGAAAAATACAGAAAAGGAAACACAAATTACATAGTTGGGTAAGCTATGAAGAAGGGACTTACAGTAGAATGATCAATATAGATATTGAACGTGGTATTTGTACAGGATAGAAAAGATTATGCAGAACAGACAACAACCTAAAATTACAGAGTACTATGATTCTATATTAATTACTGTATCTTACTTAACCATTATCAACGAACAACGAGCCTCTTTTACTTATTGAGCAACGATGAGTTCGTCCAGTTGATGTCCGACGTCATCACTCTCTGAAGGCATCATCAAAATGTCATCTTCAGTTGTGAAATGATATCGCTCTCCGATGGCTCTCAGGAACTGGTACACTTCAAACATTGTCGGCCTCTCCTTAGGAACAGACAACACACACCGACAGGCAACTTTAAGGACCTGGAAAATCTCACTGTCATAACCTTTACCAGACAACGAATGGTCAATCGCATCTTGAAGCTTAGATTCACCAGAGAGATTTGAAATCCATTCCACAAGATTTCCCTTAAAGGTCTCGGGAGCTTTGGTGACAGAGGTCGGTCTCTCACCAGTTACTAACTCAAGAAGTACAACACCGAAACTGTACACATCACCTTTTGGTGTAGCCATAAGAGTGCGAGCGTACTCAGGAGCAACATAACCAAAGTCCCCGAATTCTCCATTGACGAAGGTACTCAAATGAGTGTCAATTGGATTCATGAGCCTAGCGAGTCCAAAATCTGATATTTTTGGTTCAAATTCCACGTCCAACAAGATGCATTTAGAACTAATGTTTCTGTGAATAATACGAGGATTGCAGTTGTGGTGAAGCCATGCAAATCCTTTGGCTGCTCCAAGGCCAATCTTAAGTCTCATAGGCCACTCGAGCGTTTTTTCCCCTTCACTCACCGAATGTAACTTATCGTGCAAGGTGCCATTTGGCATGTCCTTGTAGACCAACAGCCTTTCTTTTTTTGCCATGCAGAAACCTAAAAGAGGAACCAAGTTACGGTGCTTTACCTTTCCCAAAGTATCCATCTCAGATACAAACTCTTTCTCTGAATGTTGAGTATTCTGCAATCTCTTAACCATAAGTGAAGTACCATCGTCAAGTACTGCTTTGTAGAAAGTCCCGGTACTTGCTGACCCGATAATATTGCTTTTGCTGAAGTTGTTAGTGGCCTTCATGAGATCACTTAATCTCATTTTTGAAGCAGACTTCTCAAACATTGAAAGCTGAAAATAACGCACCTTAAGTCAATTAGTCAATTAAGAAAGCTTGAGCAAGAGAAAAATTACACAACAACAGGTGAAAATTCATACTTCACACTTAACATGGAGGTCGAATGCTTATAAGGAAACATGAATTAATGATTATAAATATGATCACATTGCTACAGTAGAAACAGTAAACAAAAACAACCCACTAGAATTGAATTTGACAAATGAACAAAGCGCGAACAGAAATGTCAATAAAGAGACAGAGTTTATAATGATTCGGCAGAGTAAAAATTCTCACCTGGATTGTCTTGGTACCCTTAATACTCTTCGCCCATTTATTCCCTTCAGGATCTTCTTCCTTTTTCTTCATCCTGGATATCTTTCTCAAGTAGAAGAACGTACAGAGGATCACAAATACAGCACCTAAAGTCACCCCACCAACAGCTGCACCGACGATGATTCCTGTACGGGGTTTCTTGGAAGAACCCTCGCAACGAGTTAACGGATCTCCACAGAGTCCTGCATTATTGGCATAGCTCTCAGCGGGAATAGTTGCATTTATGAAATTTGGAACTGGTCCGGTCAATCGATTGTTTGCTACATTAAAAGTCTTGAGCCGACCAAGCAGGCCAATTTGTGGAGGAATTTGACCCGTCAACTGGTTGTTGTTAAGTTTAATGTCATTCAAAAAAGAGCAGTTTGCGAGATCCACTGGGATTTGCCCTGATAGGTTGTTGGATGAGAGATCCAGGATTACCACAAAACCTATAATTTTGGAGATATCAGATGGAATACTTCCATTGAGCTCGTTGCTCGAAAGATCCAATGATGTCATAGAGGTACAATTCTGAATACCACGTGGAAACCTGCCCTTAAGACCCATGTCAGGAAGAGTGATACTCAGAACCTTGCTTTCATCCGGATGCCAACACTGAATCCCAGTAAATTTGCAGATGAAACCTTCGGTCTGATTATCGAAGTTCCATGTTGACCCCAAGTAATTTAATGGATCTTCTAATGACTCTTTTATAGATTTCAGACAGTCAATGTCGCTTAGAACAGCACAGCAAACATCGAGACTCAAGATCAAGTAGATCAAAATAGAAGCAAGAGTTGTAAGAGCTCTGTTATCCAGTGCCATCTTGGTGAAAGGCCCGGTCATAATTGCATCAATCAAAGGGCCTAGTTACGCCGTTGAATGAAACATTTAAGATCTCTTTAGACTAGTTCGCAATCCCAAACAATGTGAAACGCATTGCAAGTACAAATCCAATTTCTCCTGAGCTAAATCCAGAAACCTACAAAATATTTGAAGGGGAAATTAAGAACTGCAATGGTGAAGAGTCAGTGCTATCAATCAATCAACTATGCCTCAATTCCAAACTAGTCGAGAAAACTATATGAATCTATGTATCCATCTGCTCTATTTAGTCCCGTTTCATATCAATACTAGAAAAAATTTGTCTTCTAAGGCATACTAGTGCTTTCCTAGAACTAAAGGGGCAAGTCCAGTGCACTAAGCTCCTGCTATGCGGGGGGTCTGAGGAAGGGTCGGACCACAAGGGTCTATTGTACGCAGCCTTACCCTGCATTTCTACAAGAGGTTGTTTCCACGGCTCGAACGCGTGACCTCCTGGGCACATGACAACAACTTTCCCATTTACGCCAAGGCTCCCCTTCTACTTTCCTAGAACTAGAGGTACTCAAATCCCACTTATCTCTACACGGAAATATAAGTCTAACCAAAATGAGAAAACTGTTCCTCATAGATTTTAAAGGGAAAAACGGCAAACAAAGAGGCAGAAGAGACTCAGCATGAGAAAAAGCACAATAGCAAGCAGCAGATGCCCAAAAAAATTCGCATACTACATCCAACAAAAGAAAAACTTCATCCAAAAGATGATTTTATAACCTGATCTTCTACAACCACAAAGCAGAAATGTTCACACACCTTCAAGATGGAAGTTAAAAAAGAAAGAAAAAGAAAACACCCCTACTTGACATAAGCAAAACCAAACAAAAAATTCTTTACGCAAAAATGATTTTATCTGATCTTCAAGAGCCGACAACAACAATAACAACCCAGTATAATCCCACAAGTGGGGTCTGGGGAGGGTAGTGTGTACGC
Source organism: Nicotiana obtusifolia (assembly GCA_002018475.1). Taxonomy (NCBI): domain Eukaryota; kingdom Viridiplantae; phylum Streptophyta; class Magnoliopsida; order Solanales; family Solanaceae; genus Nicotiana; species Nicotiana obtusifolia. The sequence goes on from MCJB01042580.1 coordinate 238,253, forward strand.
AGACCTTACCCCTATCACGGGGATAGAGAGGTTGTTTCCGATAAACTGATCTTCAAGAGCCTACTTGATATAAAACAATGAACACGGCTCATAGAACCCATAAAAAGTTGTTAATCGATGAAGAAAAGAGCAAATTCCAATTCTAGAAAGAAAAGTTCAGAGCTTTTTGACTATGATAACCAAAATTTTAAGAATAATAAACAAATTTAGAGTACAAAATATTCAAAGAAAGGCAATAATACATCAATTAAAGAAACAGTTAGTTATAAATAACAATAAACAAATTTAGAGTACAAATACTATCTTCAAATGAAATATAAATAACTTTATCCAAAATACAGAATTTACATGATCTTCTACATCCACAAGCACAAAGTTTCACATCTTTAAGAGTAAAATTCAAAAAGCGAAAAGCTCTTAATATAAATCAAAACCCAAAAAGGGTTCTTTAAATCAAACAAAAAAGGAGCAAATTCACCTTCAATTACCAGAAAGGAAAGTTCAGAGCTTTATTAACATGACTTTCAAATTTCAAGAATTAAAAGCAGCCAACAACAGAATAAAGACACAATTTTTAATTATAAGAATTAAAGAAAGGGTTAGGTATAAATACCATTAAACAAATTGAGCATAAAAGTAAAGACCAAAAAGGTTATAGATGCAATATACTTACTGCCCAGTTGAGGGTATAAAATGCTGGATCTTGAGGGTCAATTAACAGGCAATTTCAGAGAAGAAATATGAAAGGAAAAGAGAGAAACAAGATTGCATTTGGTCATACAGTTTACTGGGTCAATGAAATAAAGCTAGTCATTGTTTAACTGTCTGAGCTAAGACCAAAGACTTGCTAAAAATGAAAGGAGAAAGAGAGTTAAAACGGGACAGGGGGACGTCCTATGGCTTGACTTGCTGTTCATTTGCTGGGGAAAGTTTAGTTTTTTCTTATTTTGGTTTCTCACCAATTTTGGATATTTTCTTTTGGCTCCGCTAATCCAGATATGCACCAAAAAGTTATATTTTGGCTCGCTTGGTACGAGAGATAATAAATAATTAATTTTGAGATGAAATTTGATATGAGTTCATTCTGAGATATTAGTATTATTTTTATTCTTATGAGATTAAATTTGGTAAAAAATAGAATAGCGATAATAATTAATTTTAAAATTAATTATTTTGAGATATTAGTGTTATTTTTATTCTTATGAGAAGATTGAACAACAATTTCGGAATAACTAATCCCTAACTTGTTTCTCAATTAAACTATTCGTGAGAGTAAAGTGTTTCTATTAAAAATATTTTCTTACTCAGAGCTCGAATCTGAATTTTTATTTAAAAAATTATCACTTCAATGCAACATTTTGGTGGCTGTGGAAAGTTAGTGTGAAAGCCATGATTATTTTTTCATCTACTAAAAAGGACCAAATTAATTATTTAGGAAAATGCTAAAACGGAAAAGTTGAATATGAAGAAAAAATCTAACTTCTGCCTTTATTCTTTTTCCATTTTCACACCTGAACCAAGTACAGGTTTAAGTTTTTTTTTTAACTCAAATGGTCCCCTCAAGTTTGAAGGTGAGTCTGTTTTGGCCTTATTGTATTTTCTTAGGCATATATGATTCATTAAGTTTTTCAAAATTAAGCACCTTGGTCTAACTAACAGAGCATCAACAAACTATTAAAACTAAGTGTTTTTAATAATTACGATTTGAATGTGTTCTGTAATTATGATAATTCAGATAATTTCTTGTGTTAAAATTGTTAATCTTTTAATTAATAGTTCGGCGTACTTCGGATGCTACATAAAAAGATCCCATTTTATGATATTACTTTTACATTTTCAAGTCAAATACTTTCATTTGAATGTAATAGATAATTTATCTTGTAGAGGAAAAGTTAGAAGCACGATCATAAATACTTTATGTTACATGAGTTGTGAAATTAAATTATGTTGGTGTTATTATTGTTTTATCACATGATAAATTATAGTATATACCTTTTTATGATTAGTACGATAAGTGGAAAGGCTACTAACTTGTGCAATTAATTAACGGATAAAAAGTACTAAGTATTAAAAATTCTTTTAATTACAAGTATTTCTAACTTGGTTACATGATCTATATTCTTTTTCAATAAAGCAATAAATGTTCATTCCATCTGCACCTCTAAACTTTAGTCAGCAAATTTTGGAAATAAATTTTAATACAAAAAGAACATCGATCCTTATAATAGTAGTAGTATTTTGTATAAACAAATATTTATCGGAATAGTTTTTTTTTCTAATCAAATCCACTATGCATCAAGCCTAGCGTTACTTTTCATATATATATATATATATATATATATATATATATATATATATATATATATATATATATAATATAAAGTACAGAGATGGAGGGGACATAAATCTTACCTCCCTATAGAAAAGATGTACACCCTTGGCCATCCAAACTTGACTACCAAGTATGCCTAAATAGCTATGATGGGTTAGACCTATGATGATGTAATGATTGTCTATATTAAAAGATCGATAGACAATAATATATACAAAAACAGTGTGAAGTGAATCTAGGCCAACTATACAAAAAAATACATATTTTCTCAAATCTACTGAGTAAGCGGTTTGAAATAGTATCCTCCTTGTGCGATAGAATCTATTTCTAGCAAAAATTTAAATTTTTCTAAGTGATGTAATAATTAACTAAGTAGCGGCAATCTTTAATTGTGCTTTCACATTGATAGTTAAAGAGTACTATTCGGAATTAGTTAAAGATGCACCTAAAGCAAAAGTGCGACCTGTAACATCACATAACATCTCAAAAAGAAATTGTCAATAGTACTGATTCGTTAATTTGCTAACATGGGATATCTCTTATAGTATAAAATTGATCAATCTTAAACTTTAGTGTACATGTTTGGTTGCACTGAACAAAAATAACTAGATAAATGGATTTCATGCCATCTTAGGCTTGTTGTCACATATTTCTTGAAATTGAGCTAAGGTTTCTTTTTTGATAAAGTTACTAAAAGATATGATCCATAAGAATTTAATACCAAATGATTCCTGCGAGCAGAGACGGATTCAAAACAATATTTAGATGACTTCTTTTCACCAGCATAAGTCATAGTAGAAGAATGAGCAAAGATTATTTTTAACTCGAGGCGTAAATTTTTTATATTTGGATAACCATAAAAGTGTATATATAATATATATAAAATATATATTTTTTGACTATTATTTGAGAGCGACAATACAATATTATTTTTCTTAGAAGAATTATCTAATAGCTTATTGGTGAAATGCAATATACATACTCAAGTAAATAGTTAAGCTACGTACAACCAAGGAAGAATGACCCCCAAAAGCTATCTACTTAGGCGGGGGAACCCAAGACTATATAACCTTACATCAACACATTATAATATCTACGCGGGACTCAAGTCCTATATCTTGCAATACACCATAACAAAACGACCATGCTCTCTATATCCCTCGTCCCCCAATTGTTGTGCGTTAGACCTTTATAACATCGAGTAAACACTATAATACCGATGTCATCATCCATGACACATTGGGTACGGAAGGCGGTGGGTGGTTCTGATATCATTGATACAATACGGGAGAACCATGCATGAAAAGATAGCTATTGATGTGGGAGAGTCCAAAGCTATATAAATACCTCATCAACACATTGTAATATTGACGTGGGGCTCAAATATCATACCTTATAATGGACCATAACAGAACAAGTTGATTCACATATTATTATTGTTAAAAAAATATAAAAAAGGCAGTCTGGTGCACTAAGCTTGCGCTATGTGCGGTGTCCGGGGAAAAGTCGGACCATAAAAGTCTATCGTACGCAGCCTTACCATGATTTCTGCTGCAAGAGACTGTTTTCACGACTCGAACCCGTGAACTCCGATCACATGGCAGCAACTATACCGATTACATCAAGAACCCCTTAAAAAAAAAGTACTACCATACTAATTTTTTGTATTTAAAAGAGAAAAAGGCTGCTCTATTACATAAAGCAAAGAGGTAGTAGAAAGCGCTTTATTGTGCCTTGTGCGCTGTCTCTGTCGGGTAGTAGTAGCTGTAATAAATACTACCCTTCGTTCCGCTTTTCACTTTCCTCTTTCTCTCTGTCAATAGGAATTCTACCGAAATGGTCTGAATTCTCCGGCGAACTTTGCCGCCGACACATCTTCTTCTCTGCCGACTTTCGCTGCCGATCGTGTAAGTACAACTCCGGTATTCTCTTTCATTTGCCTTACTGCTTCATCACTGTCACTCAGTACCTTCAGATCGTCTTAACCTTCAACAATTAGCCAGTAGACTGATGTTTTAGTTTTGAATGCTTGTTGTAGCTTCATTTGTTGTAATGAGCCTTTTTTAGATTGTTTCTTTTGATCGTTTTATTTTTGTCAGTATATTTGTTGATCGCGAGTATCATTGTTGGCTTTTGCTTAAGTTCCGGTGTAACTATACTTCGTGATTGATTGAGTATCGTTATACGGAAAACGATTGGTGTTAGTTTTGATTTGTGTGTGTTTTTAAGCTCTTCTACGGAATAGTTTTGCAATGCCTTCTATTCTTTTACTATAATCTGTTGATAGTGAATTTGGAGATACTTGTTGTTTCCACGTGTAATCTGTTGTGGTACATTTACCTTGTACTTAGAAGAAGTTGGCTTAATTTTTGTAATTTTGTTTAGGGGAATATATTGCAAGAAAAAAGGAATAACAACAGTGAAATGATCTTTATGATGCTTGTCATTCCAAAATGGATAGGGAAAAGATGGAAAATTTGCAAAGATTTTACGAAGTTTTTACTTTTTCCAGTGCATACATGCCTTTTAGTAATCTAGCCACTTTTCAAGATCAATTACAATGAGCTAAGTAAAACTTTGACGTCATCATATAAGATACAAAAGTCTGAGCAACTCGCTATTATCAACGAGGCAGCTATAGGCTTGACCAGGTTTTGACCTTAACACAGGGATGTTATGCATCATGATATACGAACTAAAGATGACTAGGCCCTGAGTTACATAGTCTTGACACTAAACCGCCTTGATTTTTTTTTTTTTTTTTTTTTGGGATAACCGTAGTGTTCGGGCCAAGCTTGCGCGCATCTCGACTAATTTCACGAGATACTTGCCACCAGCTATAGGTATCAGGTAATTCTATACATCAAGGCTTGGATAGATGGGAAGAAATCACCTATTATTTTTTGCTAAACCTGAGACCTTATGGTTCCCACCACTTCATTGACCATTAGGCCAGCCCCTTGGGTGCCTAAACTGCCTTCTATTTCAAAAAGAAAAATTCTTTATTCCCAGTTTCCGCTCTGCCATTCTCTCTCTCTCGATCTCGAAGAAATCACTTAATATTTTTTGCCTCCGGTGGGATTTAAACCTGAGACCTCATGGCTCTCACTCACTTCATTGACCATTAGGCCACAACCTTGGGTGCCTAAACTGCCTTCTATTTCAAAAAGAAAAATTCTCTGTTCCCAGTTTCCACTCTGCCCCCCTCTCTCTCTCTATCTCTCCCGCTATGGTTAAGAACCTGAAACTATGATCAAAATTTGGGTTCTCAGCGATGCTTTTAAGAAAGAGTAGTAGGTATTCAAACTGCAAAAGGCTCTAGTAGCCTTGATAACATGGGGTTTAGTTTAGGTGCATCTATGACTAACTCTGACTTATTAAATAAAAGAAAGGATTAATGACTCATCTGGCTTATTAGAAGAAGATTTGGGTATTGAGATTCTCTCCTTAATTAGGTTGTCATCGTACTAGTAGCTGTGTATTATGTCTGATATCTTTCAATGATCTGTGTACAAATTATTATGCAACAAATGAGCCTACGTTTGTCAACAGAAACTACTATACAAGTGTAATGGGCTTATTGTTGTTGAATCTGTCTACAAATTATTATGCAACACTAAAAATTTCCAAAATAAAAACTTGTATAGTAGTTTCAGTTGACAAATGTAGGCGCATTTGTTGTTTTATCAGTCATCTAAAAGAGATTTTCCAAAAAATTCAAATAGATTATCAGGGAGTTTCGCCATGGAAGATACAAAGTCAGTTGCAACATTGATGGAGTCTACATCATCCAAGATACAACAACTACAGAAAGCATTCGCTGAGTTGGAAAGTCACCGTGCTGTTACTCTCAACCTGCAGTGGAAGCAACTTGAAGAGCACTTTCATGGGCTTCAGAAGTCCTTGAAGAGGCGTTTCAATGAACTGGAAGACCAAGAGAAGGAGTTTGAGACAAAAATTTTCCAATCTAGGGAGATGTTGGAGAAGCGTCAAGCAGCTGTTATTGCTAAAGAGCAAGCTTCACTTCAGAGGCTCCAGGAGAAAAGAGATGCAGCAGTTTCCGCTATTGCTATCACTCTTGAGAAGCATAGGAAGCCTTGTTCGATCGAACCTGCTGTCATTAATTGTGAGGTTCAAGATGTGTCATCTATTCTGGAAGAAAAGCCTGATGATTTCATAGAGATTGGGCATGTTGTAGAGGATACTGGAAAACCTTCTAAGGGTGGTGTTGTGGAAGTTAAGTCTTATCCGGAGCTAGTGAAACTATGCCAAAATATGGATTCTGAAGGCCTCCACAAATTCATATCAGATAACCGTAAAAACCTGACAGCTCTTAGGGAGGAAATTCCATTTGCTTTAAGAGCTGCAACCAATCCTGCCTCTCTGGTTCTGGACTCACTGAAGGGGTTTTACAACTCAGATTTGTCAATCTCTGATGCTAAAAAAGATGCTAATCTTTTGGGTTTGCGGCGAACTTGTATTATGCTACTGGAATGCCTTAGTACTTTATTAAACACCCTGGAAATGAATTCTATTTCAAGTATAATATCAGAAAATGTAAAAGAACGTGCGAAAGGTATTGCTGAGGAGTGGAACCCGAAGTTAGATGAACTTGACATTGATGCAAATAATGGAAATTCTTTGGAGGCTCATGCATTCTTACAGCTACTTGCTACTTTCAGTATTAATTCCAATTTTAACCAGGAGAACTTATCCAAACTGATACCAATGGTTTCACGACGTCGTCAAACAGCTGATCTCTGTCGTTCCCTTGGATTATCTGACAGAATGCCAGGTTGGTTTTCATAAATAGTAGCATTAATTTGCTCAAGGATTTTTTTCCTACCTTTTCTATTGTTGACGAGTTCTTTAAGGCCTCTTTATCTTTTGTTCTCTTTTTTCACTTTCTTCTCCCCCCTTCCTATACTCTATACTTTCAAAGAGTAATCTATAAAAGAACAACTACTACGCTTAGTCCCAAACAAGTTGGTGTCAGCAACATGAATCCTCATTCAAAGAGTAATCTTATGATGGTTCAAAAGAATAGTCATATCATGGTAACAATTGACGTTACAGGATGTAGTATTTTCATCTAGCTTGTAGAAAGTAGTGTTTTCATTCATCTGGAGTCTAGACATCTAACAAATTAATTTTATAGGAAGGGCCCTTAGAAAGAGGAAGTAACATATAAAGCTAGAAAGGTAAAGCGACTTGAAGCACTTAAGGAAAACCGACAGTAGAGTGCGAATGACCACATCACATCACTTCTAAGATATGTTTGTTGTTGGATTTTCACTAATGAGAACAATTTAACTTATATACATTGACGGTTAAAACATTTTTACTAGTTTAATCGTTACATATAGTTGGTTTTTTAGAGAACTGACATTGTGAAGATACTTTACTTGTCAGTGAATTCTTACTTATCAAAAAAGAACGAAAGAAGTAGAACTTCATATCTTCTGTCTACTTGAATGGGTATAGGAAACAGTCTGTGAAGTAGAACTACATATCTTTTGTCTACTTGAATGGGTATAGGAAACAGTCTGTATACTTCGAGATACTCACATATTTGCTCCTTTCATCTCTAGGTGTTATTGATGTGTTGATAAATAATGGAAGACATATAGATGCTGTTAATCTAGCTTTTGCATTTGAGCTGACACAGCAGTTTCCACCTGTATCTCTACTGAAATCCTACTTGAATGAAGCTAGCAAAGCATCTATACCTCTCAATTCTGGAAATGCATCACCTACTGTGCAGGTTTGTTCCTTGTGCCTTGGTATAATTTGGACATGTAGTTTTTCATCATATTCAGTGTTCACTGTTGTGTCCTGGTCCATGTATAAAAACCTCTTTCGCATCCTGTTCCCTCGCGGCGGGAATGAGGTGGACATTTAGGCTGTATACAGCTAATGGTCTTGCATTTAATGTTAAATCTCCTAGCTGATTGCATGTGAGAATAATTAGTTGTTTTTCTCCAGAATGATGTTAACGAGAAAGAGTTGACTGCACTAAAGGCGGTGTTAAAATGCGTCGAAGACCATAAGCTTGAGGAGCAATACCATGTGGACCCCCTTCAGAAAAAGGTTCTTCAGCTGGAGAAAGCAAAGGCAGACAAGAAAAAGGCAACTGAAGTTGCGAAACCTCAATCTAAAAGACCTCGTCCCAGTGGTGTCGGAAATGGCCCCCGAGTAAATAATGTTGTCACAGACAAGAACTTCTATCCCAGAATGACTGAGAGGTGCCCGCAATCCGTTTATGACAAACCATATGCTCACCCTGGACCAACCAGCACCCATGTTCCTTTATTCATGGGTGCTGCTGTTTACAACTTTTCTCCTGGCCATGACTTCTTTGGAAATGGCTACCATTACCAGGCTCCTTTCCTGCACTGATCAAGAAACTTTAATGACGATCCTTTTAGCTGTTAGTGTTTAACCCTTGAAGTTTGCTTAATTTGCTCGTGTGAGCAAGTTTAATACTGAATGTAGCCTTGTCAATTATAATCTGGTGTAAAAGCTGCTACTTTGATCTTTGAATATGTGCATTGTCTTTCATGTTTATAGTCCTTGAAACTCATGTCAACATCGGTTCTTTGCTCATGCTGTTTCGTGATGTCTCTGGACTCAAAATTCAATGACCTCGATTGGACTTGTTTACCAAAATTAAATGAACAAAGCTACTTATGAACCAACAAATTAAATTGGCTTATCGATTTAATTGATGATACTGAGAATTATGCATAAACTAGTTGGGCTACCTACTAGTATATCGATTTTGGGAAACAAAGAAGTGCCTATTAAGCAATTTTTCTCGTCCAAATAAAACGACTCACCCGTAGTCCAATATTTTCATTTTATGTTGACGTAGGTCGATTCATTAATATGATGTTTATACTTTCCTGAGCCGATGGTCTATTAGAAACAATCTCTTTATTGTTACAAGGTAAGGGTAAGGTCTGCATACATCTTACCCTTCCTAGATCTCACGATGTGAGATAATACTAAGTATTGTTATTGTTGTTGTTGATGTTAGCCGATTGGGATCTCGACAGTCAAACCAATGTGTTCGTTTCTCGTCCTCCTTTCAATTGAATATTCGAAGGTGTCCGAATAAACTACCTTAGTAAAAGTACCAACATATGCATTGAAAACCATGTATGTTATACTCCACGTATTATCTGCTCAATTTACTGCATCACAGTTATACACATTTTACTTTCACCACTTCTCGACAATACTAATATGAATGCAATAATTTATATTAGTTGACTTGTGACCTTTAGCTACCTTGAGGAGGATTAAATTCGTTGAGCTATTCTTTTATTTATCACGAGTTATTACTTATAGTTATTTCAACATGACTTAATAATGTAAAAATTATATTAGTATATAAACGTTTGGAACTTACCACCAAAAAAAAAAAGGACACCCATTCCATCACGGTAAAAACTTTATCCGCTCGGTGTTTACCGAGCCAATGGATGAGAGACATATATCTTACATAAACACTTAACTATGGTTAAGTAATATGAATTTTTACTTTAATTTTTGTTGTCCAATACCATACAAGGAGACAACATAAATGGGGGCCCAATATCGATAAGAATAATTGGAATGAGCCTGGCTCTGATATCATAATAAATGGACCTCGTGCCTAACTCAACCCCAAAAGCTAGCTTATGAGATGAGGATTGTCCAAGATCATATAAGGAGACCAAAGACCTCAAATCTCACCGATGTGGCACAACTCAATATTGTTAATTTTTAAGGTTATTTATTTAGTTAGGTGTAAACATGCGGCGTGGGTAAGTATTTATAGGTAAAGCTCGAGTTAGCTATTATTGATCAGTGATCATCCATTCTTAACCAATGGGTTATGGATAAGAGATAACGTTTTATTATTACCCAATCACAAGCTCCCACGTCATTGTCATCCTACTTTAGAACCACGAATTTGTGAGCAATAGATTTTGTATGCCAGCAAAACACATTACTATATTCATATGTTTGCATCTTTGTTATATTTCTTAATTAACTGACCAAAAACAGTGACCAACAATATTTCCAAAATGGCCACTGCTGCTTCCCCCATGGCAAGCCAACTCAAGAGCAGCTTTGCTTCTTCTTTAACCAGAGGCAGTGGACTTGTCACTCCCAAAGGCATTTCTGGTGCTCCTTTTAAGATCTTTCCTTCAACTAGAAAGTCTTGCTTTACTATCAAGGCTGTCCAAACTGACAAAGTAAGATATTAAATCACTTCTGTTGAGTTGTCCTGCATCGGTGTGATTTGAGGTCTTTGATTTTCTTATATGGTCTTGGACAATCCTCGTCTCATAAACTAGCTTTTAGGGTTGAGTTAGGCCCAAAATCCATTTATCATGGTATCAGAGCCAGACTCATCCCAATTATTGTTACCGATGTTGGACCCCCATTTATGTTGTCCACGCTCCAGAGTGCAGGCCTGGGCGTGAGGGGTTGTGTTGAGTTGTCCCACATCGGTGGGATTTGAGATCTTTGGTCTCCTTTTATGGTCTTGGACAATCCTCGTCTCATAAGCTAGCTTTTGGGATCGAGTTAGGCCCAGGGTCCATTTATCACTCTTCACTCTTAATTCCTTCTTATTAAATTCTTGAATTTCAGTTAATACTTCTTTTGGGCAAGTAATCTAACGATTTTTCAGTTTAATAAAGTTACTAAGCTAGTCGCTTCAGATCTCTCTTTTTTTCGGAAGATGAAAAAAGATGCCAAAATTAACTCTATTATCTATATTTAAGTTTCAAAATTATATTTTTCTAATTTTACGAAAACACATTCTTGTTGATGGAGGCTTCTTGATTCGTAATCATAAATATTAAGTCAAAAATGAGTTGTGCTTAACTTTATTGCTTCCGCATAGAAAGTGATAAATCTAACATAGGCTACATGAAATCTAAAACAACTATATTGATTCACATTTGGAATTATTTAGAAGCTAACCTCTTATTTTTTTTAAAAATCAATAAAAAAAATTATTATCTATATACACAATAGAATTTTCAGATAAAAGGAATTCAATTAAACTCCTTTGGACTCTTCCTCAGAGAAAGACGATAGGATCGAGTTGTCAAAAATTTTCAACAACTATCCTTTACTTTGTCTACTTTTCCTGTTGGGATCTTTACGCAATGTTTATTTTATTTAGCTGATATGCATAAATTATATATAAATTATACACTATTTATATTTGGTGGTTATTTTTAGTTTAAATAATTGAGTACGAAATTATATATATTAATCCTTTTTTTTTTCCCTTGGTTATGCAGCCCACTTACCAAGTGATTCAACCCTTGAATGGTGATCCTTTCATTGGAAGTCTTGAAACTCCAGTGACCTCAAGCCCATTGATTGCTTGGTACTTGTCCAACTTACCAGCCTACCGGACCGCCGTGAACCCACTTCTCCGGGGAGTAGAAGTGGGCCTGGCCCATGGATTTCTGCTAGTTGGCCCATTTGTAAAGGCTGGTCCATTAAGAAACACCGAATATGCAGGTGAAGTCGAATTCAAAATTTTAATTTGATGGATTCAATCTTTATATTCTTAACGATGAACTCATATAACTTCAAAAAGTATCGGCTCAAAACTTAATATTTGTCAAAACCTAGTAATATTCTATATATATATATATATATATATATATATATAAGCTCCGTGTCAAAGATGTCAGAGTTCAGCTAAATCCATATTTTCGTAACTAGTCTATGAAAATAGGGATCTTTACACAAATAACCGACATATTCATTGTTTACTTTTTCTAATCATATACAAAGATTATACATTGATTATACGCAATTATACACATATAATATATAAATTATGCATATAATAAACCTCAACCACAATTTTTAGTTTAAGCGGCTGGATGAGCAGCTATTTGGGTTAATTCTTCAAAAATTGACCCTCCGAATACGTCCAAGTTTGCGCAGGTTAATGACCGTCCTATTTATTAACTCAACCCATTTTGATCTGCTCAAATTCAGCCTAACCCGCTCATTTGACACCGCTAACTAAATCCGCCACTGTTAATGCAGGGGGAGCTGGTTCTTTGGCAGCAGCAGGACTTGTAGTGATCCTTAGCATGTGTTTGACTATTTATGGAATATCATCATTCAAAGAAGGAGAGGCATCAACAGCACCAGCATTGACATTGACTGGGAGGAAAAAGGTGCCAGACCAATTGCAAACTGCAGAGGGATGGTCTAAGTTCACAGGTGGATTCTTTTTTGGTGGAATTTCTGGTGTCACTTGGGCTTATTTCCTCCTTTATGTCCTTGATCTTCCTTACTATGTTAAGTAGATTTTTCAAATCTTGCATTTGATGTAACTATTTTGAATATTGAATTGGAAATGAAAGTTGTATATTGAACATCTGAGCTCTTCGAGGAGTGTAATGAATTTTTACATTATCAGTTTAATTTAACCTGTTGCAGTGAGTTTCTAGTCTTATCTTTCAAGCCACTAATTCATTCATTATAGTTGTAGTTATCTTAATTGCCTTTTAAATAACATGATAGTATAAGTTTGTCAAGGGAACCACTGTGGAATTGGTACACGAATATTGAACGTACAGATCTTGAAAAAGCTTCTTAAATAATGATGGATTAGCCTCTCAATTACATAAATAATGTCCATAGGCATTAGTTATCATTTAATCCATTCAATGGAAAATGCTCTTGTATAATTTATAAATGAATATTTTAAGGCGCTCTTTCTTTCAGGGTATTAGTTTCGAATTGATATTCTTTTACACGAGAAAGCTTTAGATTCAGCTGTTGTGCTATCGTCGCTTGTTGGGCCTGTAATATTTCGAAGATCACCCGCTGATTGATCTCGTCGCCTTCACCTTCGGACGTACCTCGAGTCGTTGGTCGGGCTCCTCCGTGAATATTGTTCTGAGGGTCGGTCGACAGGTTGGCGTCGATGGCCAGATGTGAGTTGGCATTGATTGGATCTGCAAGTGGGATTCCGATGGGATCAGCAGGGGGCACCTTGTTGCTAAGTACTATATTGTTGTTTTCGCCATGATGGCCAGACTTAGCATCAACGTTCAAGTGAGCAAACTGAGAATTTGACATTCTTAGATAGATCTGAACTTTAAATCTCAAAGAACGAGCGTAAAATAGAGTGTGTTATGGAAATTTGTACCAAACTACCATTATTATCCTTAGCCCCACGGTGGGCGCCAAACTGTTTACCCTTAAAAATGGATAAAAATTAAATTTATACGCAGTTTTAAGAATATGTGGATTAATTCAATACAAGTGATTAGTAACGTTAGATGAGCAAATTAAAGATAGAATAAACAGCCAAGCCAGTAGTAGTATTGAGTCGAACTCGGTTATGAGCTTAATAATTAGCATGCCTTCAGTTCGGAGCCAAACACTTATGAAGAACTATGAGCGAAATTAAGAACTTTGAATAACTTTTAGAAGCAGAGAAAACAAATGTATATTGCCTTGGTATGCGTGTTACAGTGTGTCCCTTGAATAAAATTTATCTCCTTTATATAGTAGGAGAGTTCCACCCCTAGTACAATTCTAAGAAAAGTTAAAAATCTTCTTTTTTGTTAATCAGGGGATCTGCTGTCGATACGGGCCGAGATCCACGCCGTCCCGGTCAGGCACGGATATCACGGCTCTTTGTTAATCGTGTGCGAACGTTTGGTAATGCTTTCCAAGGTCTTGGAGCTCGAACCGAATTTGGGCGGCATGGTCTCGATGGCAGATATTTTGTTCGGGCCTTGATACGAGAGACTCCCAGCTTCGATTTCGATTCTTTGTAGTTATGCCTTGCTTCGTTTGCCCCATCAGAAAATTGGAGTGCTTATTAGCCTCGACTTCACCCATATACAAATGTAAAATTGCTTTTAGGTTTTCAATTTCAATATATAAGTTCATATTAATTAAGTACTAATTAAGCCTCAATTCAATAGATTATAGATCCGCATAAAAAGGTTCCCACGTCCTTTCGCTTCAACAGCAGAAAGGTTCATATTTTCACTTCACAACAAACTAGTTCCTGCTTTTCAAAGGTTAATTGGAGAGGAAAAAAGATCTAAATTAATTAATTATGATATTGCAATCAAACTAAGGTAAAGATCACTTTTAGCTCGTGGTCGGCTATTTATATTTAGTAACAAAAAAAGTATATAAAATTTGTATATTTTTTATATATAACACACACACACACACACAAACACACACACACACACACAAACACACACACACACACACACACATATATATATATATATATCAAGTCTCAAAAATGGAGCTTGACAAGTGATTATCACATGTCTACCATTGAGCAAACTATTCCTCTGGAATCAGACCATGAGGAAATCAAACTTCTCAATATCAAATCTAATGAAAAATATAGGAAAAAATATAATTACATCCATTTTGGTTTAGTATAATAGCCGCTAAGCCTTTATCCAGAGAAGGACTGGACACATCACTCCTGTAGTTGATGACCAAGCGGGGGACTCCGCGCTCGATTTCGGAGTTTTTGTTGACATAGAATGCCGCACAACTCCAGGGAGACTTTGAAGGAGAAATTATCTTCTTGTCTAAGAGATCATTGATCTCTTTTTGACAATGCATTGTAAGCTCGTGATTCATTTGAATAGGTCGAGCTTTAGTAGGGATGTTTTTTTCGTCAAAGTCAGGTTCGTAAGGAAGCCCAACAATGTGCCTCTTACGTTTCCAAAATGCCATTGGCAAATCGGAACAAAGCTCCTGTTGAATCTTAGCTTCTAAATTTTTAATTTTAGAAGAAATTACAGAATCAGTTAACTGCTTCTGTATTCTTTGGAAAGCTACGTCTTCTTTTAAAAACATAATTTATTTTTCTTTATTTTTCAAAGAAAGTATGACTGCATAAGTTGGAGGCTTATGGAAAGAAACAAGGACATTGTTTGTGGGATAATCCACATGAACGCCTTTATTTGTAACCAGGTAAGGTTTGCAAAGCTGAATGAAAGGAGTACCTAGGATTACTGCACCGCAAAGGTCTTTTGCTAAGAGAAATGGAGTCTGGATGAACCGGTTTGGTTCCTCTGGGGAGGTCATGACCTTTACAGAAGGAAGTTTGTAAGTGATCTTAAGTTTTTCACCATTGGCGGCACGTAGGCATTCCTTGGTTTTTACGAAAAACTTGGTTGGAATGACACCTTCTTGGATACAGCTTTTGTCTGCTCCAGTGTCAAATAAAGCTACGCCAGTCCAAACAAAAGATTTACTGACGATGAGAGTTACCTTAACATGGTATTTCTGAATCCTTATAGAAGAAAGATGTCCTAAGAAGGATTCTGTTTCATCATCGTCTTGGTCAGAGGTTGCAACTACCTGTATAACCTCTTTGAGCTTTTGTGGCTCATTAGACAATTGTTGGAGGACAAGTCTATCAAGTTCTTGTCTTGCTTTTATTTCCCTAATTTCTTCTTTTAGGTGTGCTATCTCAGATTGAAGGTCTGAGATGGTCACCTTTGAGACCTTAGGATTATCATAGGGAAACCTTTTCAAAATATCAGTAATGTTATAAGTATTAGCTACCCGGGGATGATTTTGAAGAGTTGAAGATGAGGGTGTTGAAGGCTTATTAAGGACCGTCTTAAGTTTTCCTAAATAATCCTTTTTAAGTTCAGGATCTTGAAGATCACCAATTACTTCAAGGAGAAGATCTTGTTCTTTCATGAGAACATTGATCTGAGGGAGGTCATCTTGGTCAGATTCCCCTGAAGATGTAGTAGATGAATTAAAGTCATCTTCTAGGATGTTGTTAAATTGTTCGTCGTCAGACATTTCATTATCTATAATATCCGAAGATTCACTTAATTCAACAAGAAATTTCTCTATTTTGTTTAGAGTAGGCTCGTCAAGTTGTAGGCTCTTGATCTTCTGAGAGACTTTGAAAAATTTGGCGACGTGGCCTGGCTTCCTACACTTGAAATATTTTCCAATGGAAGTAGAAGTCTTGCCATCTTTAGTAAAAGATTTGGGAGACTTGTTTTTTTTTTTTTTTTT
>MCJB01042580.1:254671-380831 GCA_002018475.1 Nicotiana obtusifolia
CTTTTTTTTTTTTTTTTTTTGTAGGAAAGTCTCCTTTTCCTATTGGAATTGTATTTTCTAATATTGGAAGAATCAGGTTTTGAACTTTTCTTCCTATGAGATTTACTTCAGCACGAAGGAAGACCAAATTGTTCGCAGATACTCCCTAAGTCTCTACGTCTTTGTGCCCTATCTTTGGCAAGTTGCCTAAGTATTTTGTCTTGCCTTTATTTTAAGAGCAGCTTGTTGAATTTGGCTAACTATCTGGCCATAGGTGATTTGATTGTAAGGAACAATATCATCGGAATATTGATTCCGAAATTCTTCTTTGACTAAATCTCTAAGAGACTTAGGCAAGCAATCTAGGAATTTTTCTTTCCAATAAGGGATATTCCCATCTGGTCTTTCGTAGATCCTGGCCAAGAAGGAATCCTTATACCACCTAAAATCTGAAAGAGTTTTGCACTTGAGGTTGTTAAGTATTTCAGAGGATTTTTCTCTAAAGATACCTGGGCAACCTACGAATGTTTTGATGATTGTGTAAATCAGCGTGTTGATAGAATCAGGAATTGTTTCACCATCCTTTAGGATTGGTTGTCCTAATTCATCTAATTTCACAGCGTGGAAAATTTGTTGCTTTTCCTCGTCGCTTAAGTGGGTATCCCACCATTCCTTAAGTTGACCTGTAAAGCCAGCGAGTACGACATGGGTAGTACTCTGGTCGGAACAGTTGTGGGAGGTTTTGTAAGCAGTTGCTATCATGGTCATCTGCTGTAATTTGGCAAGAATATTATATTCAGAACCTCCATCGATATTCCACTCATAGATATTATGAGCATTATAATTATTCTGCATGGTGTTGGGTCTTTCTTCTAAGACTACATCTGGATGTGTAGCCCTAAGGTAATAGAG
Source organism: Nicotiana obtusifolia (assembly GCA_002018475.1). Classification (NCBI taxonomy): domain Eukaryota; kingdom Viridiplantae; phylum Streptophyta; class Magnoliopsida; order Solanales; family Solanaceae; genus Nicotiana; species Nicotiana obtusifolia. Next base: position 255,563 of record MCJB01042580.1, read on the forward strand.
TTTTTGAGGCTTTCGCCAGTTGGAAAATTCAGACTTAATAAGTGCTATTTCTAGAGGAGGCGTGTCTTCTAGAGAAATGTGTAAAAATTGTTCAGATTCATTATCCGAATCGGTATCTCCTAGAGTTCCTACGAACTTAGAAGAAGAATCTTCCATCTGTCGGACTGGAGTTTCCTGGATTATTAAGGATCTTTCTATTTTCGCTATTCTCAGTTATAGTTCAGAGAATTTGGGAGAATTTGTAGAGCGGTGCATAACAAGTTCTCTAGTATGGGTTCTAGGGATATTGTATGGTTTAAATAAAGGAGTTGTAGGAGTAGAGGTTCCTACTGTTGGTTTTTTCAGAGAAGCTGGAGATGAATTTGAAACCAAGTATTCTCCAAGAGTTTGTAAATACTTGTTAGTGTAATTATTTTATTTAAAAATATTTTTAATATCTTTGCCAGTGATCGGCTCAGTGTCAGCTCTCTTTTTGAAAGGTAAGGCTGTGACGGAGCTGCTAGCAAAGCTTGTCGAAAATCTTTGTGACGGAGGAAGTACGGAAATAACTTCTTCGCCAGTATTGGTTTTCCATATTTTCGAATCATTAATTGAGTTTGAAAAAGGGAAATCGATCTGGTTATGATCAGCATAAATTTTAAACCATTCAAAGAAATTAATTTGTTGTCTAATGTCATTTAGACTATCATAGTAAATTGTTTGAATTTTCTTTCTTTCTTCTCCTTTATATTTTTCTAAAAATCAAGTTCTTTTGAAAAGATTTTAAGAAGAGTAAAATTCCTTTTGGAGACCTTTTTTTATCAATTTCAAATTCTATCTCCAAAGCACCAATGATGTTGTCATCTCCTAATTCGGCACCTAGTGACGTATAGGTAGGAGAATCTGGTCGGTTGTAGGTAGTGTCGGCAGAAGGAATCGTTTCTGGTTTTTCTACCTTATACCTAGCTTGTGGAACTCTAGAATCGAAGTCTACTGTCTCGATTCTAGTGGGATATGAAGACACCGAATGTCTAGCAGAATGAATCGGTGGAATTTCAGACTGCGAAGAGACAGAGGAACTTACTCTTTGGCTAAGGGACCTGTGAAAGGAAACTAGCACAGATCCGGATGGGAGTTGTTGGATCTGGGAAATCGTCGTGTTTTGTGGCTTTTGAGCAGGAGTGGCATCCTGTAGAAGCCAGTTTTCCGGGAGGGAAACCTGATTCCAAGAGATTGGTCTTGGGATAGACAGATGAGACCTTTGCAGATCTGTTGGAAGAGAACTGTTTCACCTTTGTGAGTAGTTCTCATAGCTCCAGTGTTAAGGCAAAACTCATTGCCTTATATTGAATTCTGTAAATAATTGCTATTGGAAGAGAGCCAGACTTAGTCTTATAATTAGAAGTCTTAACATTTAGGGTCAAGGCATCTAAAATATTTCTATCCTTAAGGGAGACTGTAAAGTTAAGGAAACAGTCAAAATAAATTGGTCCATTGCAAAGACTGGTTTCCACCATTCCTTGCAACGAATCATTGAATTCTAGGAATCTAGATATCTAAGACATAGAAGGAGTGATGTGTCCAGTCCTTCTCTGGATAAAGGCTTAGCGGCTATTTGTACTAAACCAAAATGGATGTAATTATATTTCTTCCTATATTTTTTAATAGATTTGATATAGAGAAGTTTGATTTCTTCATGATCTGATTCTAGAGGAATAGTTTGCTTAATGGTAGACATGTGATAATCACTTGTCAAGCTCCAATTTTGAGACTTGTAAATTGTTGACTGGGGATGTTTGGGGATTTTTCAGTCGTCAATTGATTGCTGTAAATCAGAGAAACTAATCTCTTCTTTGACCTTAAAATTGGAAGAAGAGGAGGAAGAAGAAGAACTCGTAGATCTAGTCGAGAGAGAGCGAAAGTAAGACATTTGAATGATTAAAAAGCTCCCTATCCTTGGCTCGAGAGGCCAAGTGGTTTCATAAAGAAGTTATTCAAGTTCGTAACGCTACTGTATGTGGAAGAGTCAGATCTGGTGTTTAAACTTCATAGATCTATAGCATTTAAGGCCTTGTAAGAGTTCTGTTCAGATTTTATCTTACTATAGTGCTTAGCGTCAGATATGGAGGGTAGATCTGTAAGTATACTAATTCTTTTACTCAAAAGGGCTAATGTTTATGATTGTTGTACAAAGAATTACTTCACAAATTTCTCTAGAAGACAAGCCTCCTCTAGACATAGCACCTACTAAGTCTGAATTTTTCAACTGGCGAAAGCCTCAAAAACTCTATTACCGTAGGGCTACACATCCAGATGTAGTCTTAGAAGAAAGATCCAACACCATGCAGAATAATTATAATGCTCATAATATCTATGAGTGGAATATCGATGGAGGTTCTGAATATAATATTCTTGCCAAATTACAGCAGATGACCATGATAGCAACTGCTTACAAAACCACCCACAACTGTTCCGACCAGAGTATTACCCACTCTTAGTCGCTGGCTTTACAGGCCAACTTAAGGGATGGTGGGATACCCACTTAAGCGACGAGGAAAAGCAACAAATTTTCCACGCTGTGAAATTAGATGAATTAGGACAACCAATCCTAAAGGATGGTAAAACAATTCCTGATTCTATCAACACGCTGATTTACACAATCATCAAAACATTCGTAGGTTGCCCAGGTATCTTTAGAGAAAAATCCTCTGAAATACTTAACAACCTCAAGTGCAAAACTCTTTCAGATTTTAGGTGGTATAAGGATTCCTTCTTGACCAGGATCTACGAAAGACCAGATGGGAATCTCCCTTATTGGAAAGAAAAATTCCTAGATGGCTTGCCTAAGTCTCTTAGAGATTTAGTCAAAGAAGAATTTCGGAATCAATATTCCGATGATATTGTTCCTTACGATCAAATCACCTATGGCCAGATAGTTAGCCAAATTCAACAAGTTGCTCTTAAAATAAAGGCAAGACAAAATGCTTAGGCAACTTGCCAAAGAAAGGGCACAAAGACGTAGAGACTTAGGGAGTTTCTGCGAACAATTTGGTCTTCCTTCGTGCGGAAGTAAATCTCATAGGAAGAAAATTTCAAAACCTGATTCTTCCAATATTAGAAAATACAATTCCAATAGGAAAAGGAGACTTTCCTACACAAAAAACAAGTCTCCCAAATCCTTTATTAAAGATGGCAAGACTTCTACTTCCACTGGCAAATGTTTCAAGTGTGGGAAGCCAGGCCACATCGCCAAATTTTGCAAAGTCTCTCAGAAGATCAACAACCTATAACTTGACGAGCCTACTCTAAACAAAATAGAGAAATTGCTTGTTGAATTAAGTGAATCTTCGGATATTACAGATAATGAAATGTCCGACGACGAACAATTTAACAACATCCTAGAAGATGATTTTAATTCATCTATTACATCTTCAGGGGAGTCTGACCAAGATGACCTCCCTCAAATCAATGTTCTCACGAAAGAACAAGATCTTCTCCTTGAAGTAATTGGTGATCTTCAAGATCCTGAACTTAAAAAGGATTATTTAGGAAAACTTAAGACGGTTCTTAATAAGCCTTCAACACCCTCATCTTCAACTCTTCAAAATCATCCCCAGGTAGCTAATACCTATAACATTACTGATATTTTGAAGAGGTTTCCCTCTAATAATCCTAAGGTCTCAAAGGTGACCATCTCAGACCTTCAACCTGAGATAGCACACCTAAAAGAAGAAATTAGGAAAATAAAAGCAAGACAAGAACTTGATAGACTTGTCCTCCAACAATTCTTTAATGAGCCACAAAAGCTCAAAGAGGTTGTACAGGTAGTTGCAAACTCTGACCAAGACGATGATGAAACAGAATCCTTCTTAGGATGTCTTTCTTCTATAAGGATTCAGAAATACCATGTTGAGGTAACTCTTATCGTTAGTAGATCTTTTGTTTGGACTGGCGTAGCTTTATTTGACACTGGAGCAGACAGAAGCTGTATCCAAGAAGGTGTCATTCCAACCAAGTTTTTCGTAAAAACCAAGGAATGCGTACGTGCCGCCAATGGTGAAAAACTTAATATCACTTACAAACTTCCTTTTGTAAAGTTCATGACCTCCCCAGAGGAACCAAACCGGTTCATCTAGACTCCATTTCTCTTAGCAAGAGACCTTTACAATGCAGTAATCCTAGGTACTCCTTTCGTTCAGCTTTGCAAACCTTACCTGGTTACAAATAAAGGCGTTCATGTGGATTATCCCACAAATAATGTCATTCTTCCTTTCCATAAGCCTCCAACTTATGAAGTCATACATTCTTTGAAAAATAAAGAAAAACAAATTATGTTTTTAAAAGAAGACGTAGCTTTCCAAAGAATACAGAAGCAGTTAATTGATTCTGTAATTTCTTCTAAAATTAAAAGTTTAGAAGCTAAGATTCAACAGGAGCTTTGTTCCGATTTTCCAATGGCATTTTGGAAACATAAGAGGCACATTATTGGGCTTCCTTACGAAACTGACTTTGACGAAAAAAACATCCCTACTAAAGCTCGACCTATTCAAATGAATCATGAGCTTACAATGCATTGTCAAAAAGAGATCAATGATCTCGTAGACAAGAAGATAATTTCTCCTTCAAAGTCTCCTTGGAGTTGTGCGGCATTCTATGTCAACAAAAACTCCGAAATCGAGCGCGGAGTCCCCCGCTTGGTCATCAACTACAAGCCTCTTAACACAACACTTAGATGGATTAGGTTTCCTGTTTCTAACAAGAATGACTTATTACAAAGAGTCTATGCTGCCACGATTTTCTCTAAATTTGATTTAAAATCTGGATTTTGGCAAATAAGATCGATCCAAAAGATAGGTACAAAACTGCTTTTACAGTCCCTTTTGGACAGTATGAATGGAATGTGAAACCATTCGGATTAAAGAACGTCCCTTCTGAATTTCAGAAGATAATGAATAATATCTTTAATCCATATTCCGGTTTTGTTATAACTTATATAGACAATGTCTTAATTTTCTCAACAAACATCGACCAACATTTCAAACACTAGGCATTTTATTTAACACTATCAAAGAAAATGGATTAGCTCTGTCTAGAACTAAGTACAACTTATTCCAGACAAACATCAGGTTCCTTGGTCATAACATCCAACAAGGGACCATTACTCCTATTCAACGATTTCTCCAGTTTGCTGACAAATTCCCAGATCAAATCCTGGACAAGACACAACTTCAAAGGTTTCTTGGATTTGTCAACTATGTTTGCTATTTCATTCGGGGATTAAGCATTCTGCTAAAGCCCCTTCACGACAGATTAAAAAAGCCTCCAGTTCCTTAGACGGATGCCCAAAGCAATGCTGTCAAACAACTTAAGTTGAAAGTTAAGAATCTCCGTCTCCTTAGTCTCCCCGATCCATCTGCTTTCAAAATAGTAGAAACAGATGCGTCAGACATAGGATATGGTGGTATCTTAAAACAACTTAAAAATGATAAAGAGAGTATCATTGCTTTTACTTCAAAGCACTGGAATAGCTCACAACATAACTATCCAACAATTAAAAAAAAAATTTGGCAATTGTTTTATGCATATCAAAATTTCAATCAGATTTATTAAACCAAAAGTTTTTGCTTCGCATTAACTGCAAGGAAGCAAAGTCTGTTTTGCAAAAAAATGTGCAAAATATTGCTTCAAAATATATTTTCGCCAGATGGCAAGCTATTTTATCAATTTTTGATTTTGATATTGAATATATAAAAGGAAGCTCAAATTCCATACCTGATATCCTAATCCGTGAATTCTTTCAAGGCAGATAAAATGCCCAAAAAACAAAAGCCCCCGCGGTTAGCCTTACCAGCCCCGGAGGAAAAGCAACAACAGCAGGCTGCCACACAACAGCCTAAAGATGTTTCAATTTCTGCAGTTGTTCAACAACAACAGATAACAACAGCAGCTGCAAAAAAGCAACACACAACAGAAGCTGGACCAAGCCAGCCAAAATGTAGATCGCCTGCAGACTATGCCATGAGAGGCATCCCAATGGTGGTCTCATCACAGCCAATTCCGGCCAAGCAAATTTCAATTGCCCAACCTCGAAGAAGAACCCTCTTCTGAAGATGATACTCAATTTGCACAGCCGCATGCTTCATAATGGACTGGCAAAAAATTTTGAAAAATGGATACAACTCATGGGCCTTACTTCAAAAATACCCATGACTCCTCTCGACCAAGAGGAAGTGGCGAATCAATTGCGCAACTCCTTGAAGCAGCCGCCATATTTCCTATCAAAACTATGACCACTTAACATACTATCGGACATTGAATCTATAGGATAATTGGTCCTCCTACCTTGACTAGATATCTCGAATTTGAGTTCTAGTGTGAAAAATCTATAGGAATAAAGGATTCGGAGTACATATTAAAGCATAATATTTGTACCAAATGAATTAATACATATGTTATATCCTGCATAGAAATTTTTATCATACAACCATATTTTTAAATTGTGACTCTTAAAATTAAAATCGTGCTCCAAAGTCAGCTACAGAGGCAGACCTATGTTATAAAATGAGGGTAAAATTGATTAATGACAAAACATATGGGTCGGCTTTCACAACTTTGTAAAATTGAACGTAAAAATTTATTTTACTTGTATTTATGTACCAATTTGACTTGAACTCTACAATTAATGAGTTACTTTTAGGTTTTTGTACATAAATAATATAAAAACTCAATTAATATTTTAGGGATATTTTGGTCTACCAACATTGTATTCATGCTTTTATAATAACTAGTATTTTTAAACGTGCGTTGCACGTCAATAATAACACATGATAATTTAAATATTTATCTAATGAAGGAATAATAAAATTTAATTAATGAGAGAAATTTTTTATTTAATACTACAACAATCATCTAAATGCCAAAAAATATTGTTACATTAGCATAATACGTGGATTCAAAATGAAAGGACATCATCAGAACTTACATAAACGATTAATTTTAGTCATGTTAAGTAGATAATTATGTATTGTAGTTTAAAGATATCTAATGTGATGGTATCTCACCGAACACTTATAGATGGTGTTTTGTTGTATATGTTTCCTTCTAATGCTTTGGTTATTCTGCCATAAGCAGAACTCTTGTTGTCGATATTGATATCTTTCTTGAAAGTACAACATATAGCTATTCGTGTAAGAAAACATATTGTGGTAAATATAGTCCAATATTTAGGATGTTTGTTCTTGTGCTTTATTTATTACAATTACAAAACATAAACATATTGAAAATCATTTTCACACAAATTTAAAAGGATGTTCTTTAGTTTCGGAAGACGAAAGTTAAATTCTGGGATAAATACATACTTAGAAGCACATACCAGTATCATAAGTTCTACATGTATGACGTTATTGTCAAATTTTCTACATACCATATGTGTACTATTACATAAGCTATTCGGCGGATCTAAGTTTTCAGAAGCATGACGGGCATATTTTTATTCAAAATCAACCTATATGCAATGGAAGATTAATTTTAACTTAGTCTATTATATATATGGTGATACTAACATACGCAAGAAATAATGAACTTGACAACAAACATGTTTGGTAGAAGACCATTTGGTATTAAAGTATTTAAGTATTCTTCTTGGTAGTAATTGTTGGTATCATCTTATGTCAAGTCAAAAACTAAAAAATATTTTGTTGCTACCATAAAACTTAGCAATCAACCTTTTATTTAGTTGATCAACATATTCATTTTTGCTAGCTAAGATAACTCTTTAATTTCTATCATGTAATTTACAAAAATTGCATTTTAATCTAATTATGAAATATATTCCTTATTAAATGCACTACTATTATCATTGGGGTTGATAACCAAGTATTCTAGAAGAACCAAATCATCTTTTATGGGATGCTCTTCTTCGTTCCGACACGAAGGAAGAATTCACTGAATGTTGGATCTGTTTTTACTTTTATATTTCTTGTCATTTGAATATTTTCATTTGAGGTCATAAGTATAATTTTGGCAAGCTAGCTTTTATAGTTATTTTGGAACTACTGATCGTACTTGATATAAATCACCTCCCAAACTATTACTTTTCCACCAAACGGTTCATCGATATCCAATATATCTCTAAAACTCTGGGCGATCGTTTCGATTGTTTGACGCTTAGCCAAAAACGCTTCGTCTCATATTATCACTTTTGCTATCCTTATAAATTTAGCATTATTTCTCTGCTTTGATATATTTGTGATGGTTATTTCAGATATTTGAAGAGGTATATCAAATCTAAAGTGAGTTGTACGACCTCATAATAAAATCATTGTGGTACATCACTTGTTCTTATTGCTAACAATATCATGCCTCTTGATATGATATTTGAAAGTAATGCATGACATATGAATATTATTTCGATTTCGCCGAAGGCATCTACACAGGATATCCCACTATACCAGAGTCGACTTTTTATAATATAGTCGTGAAAGCTTATTCATGTTTAGGATTTAGCTTTGATAGTGCTTCATCAAATACTTGTATGACCTTCTTAGTATTATACTAATCTTTTTTACTTCACAATCTATTCTTTTTAATCTCTAACACTCTTTTTATGGAATAAATTTATGTACCCTAAGATTTTTTAATTTGAAAAATAATTTTACTCATATGATGAATTTAAAAAATAATTTAATTGGATTATCTTGCTAAATAATTAATTAAAAGATTTGATTATTTGGTTTCAACATAAAACATAATTTATTTTCTCTTGAATTAGATTCTTAATATTAATTCATCTCATATTTGAATATTTAACCCTAATTAAAATTTTATCCACCATAAATTTTATTTTTAAAGAGTAAAAGATTGATATTCTACTTTTAGATCTTTATGTTTGCAAAGTCATTAGTGGTATTGGCTCTTATCAACCTTTTTCTTGCTTTTCTCACACATTTATATTCCTAAAAATTTTCTTAGTTGTTCTTTAATAATTGGGTATATTTTTCTATGTTATACGAAAAATTAATAATAAAAAATATTATTTGAGTAGGAAAATAGTTCAAATGTAATATAATAATATATTATCGTGAAGATTTTTTTCTCAATTTCAATAGCTTTTTATTTTTATTTTTTCTTGGTATTGAATATTATAGAGTGGTAATGTATTACTAATATTGAGGATTCTTATGAAATTGATTTTATTAAACCTTCCTACATATTCTTAATAAGAATTTAATAGAAAAGATTGTATTAATTTTAAAATCTTAAATATTATGATTTTATTGTGAGTTATTATGCTTAATATTAAAAGGTTATTTTTATAATCTAACATTTTATTCATGCTTTTATAATAATATAGAATATAAATAGATATAGATAAATGAATAGTGATATATTATTAGTGACACCATATATATATAAAATAAATTTTAGTTGAATACAAATATGCACTCGCTACCTCTAAATCGTGGTTCCGCCTCTTCACTCAGCTATCCATTCTTAACCAATGCAGTTCGGATAAGGGATAACGTTCTATATATGACCAATGACAAGCTTCCACGTAGTCATCTTGATCCCTCAGAACCACGAATTTTAATGAGCAAAAAGATTTTCTTTGTCAGTCACATAACATCCCCTGTGTTACTTTGTTTGCATCTTTTGTTATTTTTCCTAACTGACCAAAAACAGTGACCAACAATATTTCCAAAATGGCCACTGCTGCTTCCCCCATGGCAAGCCAACTCAAGAGCAGCTTTGCTTCTTCTTTAACCAGAGGCAGTGGACTTGTCACGCCCAAAGGCATTTCTGGTGCTCCTTTTAAGATCTTTCCTACAACTAGAAAGTCTTGCTTTACTATCAAGGCTGTCCAAACTGACAAAGTAAGATATTAAATCACTTCTCTTCATATTAGTAATGTTCTTGAATTTCACTTGTAATACTTTTTCTTGGCCAAGTGATAGAGCCAAGAATTTAACAACCTTCAATTGAATAAGTTATTAAGCTAGTTACTTCAGATCTCCTTTTCTTCGGTAGATAGAGAAAAGTACAAAAATTCTATTATAAATGTTAAATTATATTGTCCGGCACAAAGCTAGTCACTAATGCTCGTATCGGAGTAGGTTGACTAGATCAAGCCCCTTTGGGGTGCGGTTTTTCCACGGAACCCTGCGTGAACGCAGGATGCTTTGTGCATTGGACTGTTTTTTTTGTATGTCCAAGACAAGTTGAAGAAATTCGTAAAAATAGCACGGGCTAGTTAGTTTTCGGACTGGTAATTGAAAATAGTCAGCATTTGCAAAGTCATTGAAAAATAGCCTCTATTTTGCTGCAACACGGAAAGTTCCAGCATAATATACTGGAGATTGATGCACCTATATATGAACTTCGAGCATATTATGCTGGAATTCCAACACACAGTAAGTTCCAGCATAATATACAAGAGATTAGAGCACATGCGTATGAACTTTCAGCATATTATGCTGGACCAGTATATTATGCTGGAACTCCAGTATATTATGCTGGAAGTTCACATGTAAAAAATTCAAACTCCAATATATTATGCTGGAATATTTTTCGGATTTTGAATAATGTTTTCGTTCAGATTTATTTTTACATGAAAACTGACACTAAATTTCGATCATTTTTGAAACTGGGACAATCTTTCAATTACCACTTGTAAATCTGATTATTTTTTAATTTCACTCAAAAAATTCATGTTATTCGTCGATTTAACTAGAGGAAGCGGTCATTCTTGTTGATGAATGCTTCTTGATTCGTAATCATAATTCATAAATATTAGTCAATAATGAGTTATCCTCAACCTTTTGCCTGGTGTAGAAAGTGATTAATCCAACATAGACTACATGAGCTCCTTGCAGTTTAAGGGCGGTATAAAACAACTATTATTTTGATTCACATTTGCTATTAATGCTAGAAGATTATATCTTATTTAAAAAAGATTCAACAATTTTTATATATGTTTTCTACAAGAATTTATTATCTATATACACGATATAATTTTCTGACAAAAGGAATTCCATTAAACTTCTTCGAACCATGTAGCCTCCTTGCCCACTTTTGGTTTTTTGGATGTCAATAATTCTCAACAACTCTCCTTCATCTTCGTTTCCTTTTTTTGGTTATGCAGCCAACTTACCAAGTGATTCAGCCTCTGAATGGTGACCCTTTCATTGGAAGTCTTGAAACTCCAGTGACCTCAAGCCCATTGATTGCTTGGTATTTGTCCAACTTACCAGCCTACCGGACCGCCGTGAACCCACTTCTCCGAGGAGTAGAAGTGGGACTGGCCCATGGATTCCTACTGGTTGGCCCATTTGTAAAGGCTGGTCCATTAAGAAACACCGAATATGCAGGTGAAGTCGAATTCAAAATTTTAATTTGATGGATTCAATCTTTATACATTCTTAATGATGAACTTATTGTACTTCAAAAAATATAGACTCAAAATTTGATATTATTAAAATTTTAGTAATATTTTGCTAATATATATGTAACTCTATGTCAAATATGTCAGAATTCAACTGAACCCATATCTGCTTAACTAGTCCATGAACATATGACCCCCACAGCCCGTCCAGGTTTTGGGCGGGTTAATAACCATTTCATTTATTAACCCAACCTATTTTGACCTGCTCAAATTCCGTCTAGCCTGCTGATTTGAGACCCCTAACTAGATCCGCCACTATTAATGCAGGGGGAGCTGGTTCTTTGGCTGCAGCAGGACTTGTAGTGATCCTTAGCATGTGTTTGACTATTTATGGAATATCATCATTCAAAGAAGGAGAGGCATCAACAGCACCAGCATTGACATTGACTGGGAGGAAAAAAGTGCCAGACCAATTGCAAACTGCAGAGGGATGGTCTAAGTTCACAGGTGGATTCTTTTTTGGTGGAATTTCTGGTGTCACTTGGGCTTATTTCCTCCTTTATGTCCTTGATCTTCCTTACTATGTTAAGTAGATCTTTTAAATCTTGCAATTGATGTAACTATCCTGAATGTTAAATTGGAAATGAAAGTTGTATATTGAACAAGAGCCCTTCAATGATTATATCTGAAGTATTTTTCTTCATTGATCGGATTTATGCAGCTTGACATCAGCGTAAGTGAATTTTTAAGCCATCTGTACAATTTAATATGCTGCGAAGTGAAGCCTTGGAACAATAATAAAATTGTCTCCATGTTACATATAGGCAACGGGTTCGAACTATGAAATCAGCTACTGATACTTGCATCAGGGTAAGCCGTCTCCATCACACCCTTGGGATACGGCCCTTCCCAGACCCTGCGTAAACGCATGATGCTTCATGCATGGGCTGTCCTTTTACAAATTTAATATATGCTGCCGCATGTTACTTACAGGTTATTACTTTCATTTGTTATGTGTATTAATTATCTCTCACTACCTTCTAAGTGACCCGATAGTGCAAAACTTTTTACATTGTCAGTAAGTAACGAAGCCAGTAATTCTATTAAAGGGGTCAAGACTGAGATGGTATTCTGTCTTGTGTGTACCTCAACTATCAATTGTATCAGGCACTCGCTATCTCTTACGAACACAAATACCGGATAACTATGACCAAACGGTAGCAGGCAGTAACTCAACAAGAGCTTCCTTTTTTTTTTTTTTTCTTTTTTTCTTTTTTTGCCACCACTAGAAAAGTTACAGGAGCTGGATCCCTATCTTGATTTTCATCTTCTGGTAGGCCAAATTTACAGCTAAGTCACAGACCCTCGAAAGGGGAACTGTTACTTAAATTTTTATTGTTTTTAATCATGTGGTCCGATGGACAGGAAAGTCCACAATGGAAAATATTTTACCTAAGATATGAAATATAGTAATGTAGAATTTAGTGTCTTATATTTGATTATTTTATTTGTTTTTGCAAGTCGCGCAAGTGCTAAATTTATGTTCGCATTATACTATTTTTATCTTTTCTTTCATGCAACCCGGATTCTTTCCGAACCGAGGGTCTATTGAAAACAACCTCTCTACCTTCATTAGATAGGGGTAAGATCTGCATACAGACTACTCTCCCTAGACACCCAGTAGTATTGGTAAACAATACGGCAAACGAAGAAATATGGACGGAGGACAAAGAAATATAATAACTTTGGTCTTAGTTTTCAAAATGCAACTGCTTTTTTGAATGATGTGAAGCAAGAATGACAACATTTATGCAGGAATGATCAGATTTTTAGGACATCTCATCTAAATAATATTCCAGCATTGTTTCTGATGCAACCAATTAAATTCAAAAACCATAAAAAAGAACCAGGAGAAGAAAATTGTGACAATGTTATTCAGTTGAGGCATTCGAATTCAAATATTTAGAATCACCTCAGCGAGTCTTGGTCTTCTGCTCGTGGACCTTGACTGCAGCACATATTTTCTTCCAGCAATGGATCACTATGAGAGTTGGTATCCAAACCCAGAAATGATTTGCGAAAACATAGTAAGCATAGTAGTAGAAGGGGCTTGCAGCAAAATTATCACCTTCCAATATAGCTGTTATGAAGTATACGGCCGTGCCATAGAGCTGTCCCAAACAAATGGCTATTTGAAGTACATGCCTGTATGACTTCTTAGCAGCTATAGCATACCTGCCCAATGCCAATAAACAAAATCACACTGAGTTTTATAGAAGTAGAGATGAAAACATATGCTCTGTCCATATACTTTTAGGGGTCGTTTGGTTGAATGGATTAGCAGAAGTAATCCCAGCATCAAATCTCACATAAAATAATAGTAAAATATTTGGCAAAAGAAATTGGAAAAAATAATCTTCCGCATAGTTAATGCAGCATTTGGATGGTTGTATAAGAAAAAAATAATCATCAGATAAACTAATGCAGTGTTTAGTTGACGCTATCAAAAATACCTGCACTAAGTTATACGAGAATTTATGTGTTATTTTATGAGGGATAGAATGTGCAATAAGAATAGTGTACTCGCATTACGAGCATAAAAGTATTTAAAGACAAAAATACGCTTAAAGTAAGTAATCCTTACATTATATTCCCTGTATTATTTACTTTTTTGATAAGTTATTCCATGTATTATAATTACTCACCGCAAAATAATCCTACAAAATTTATTCAATGCATAATAATCCCTTCATTGTTGTTTCCCGCATAAAACACCTTGCATTATAATCCACGCATAACCTAGTATGTGAACCAAACAGACACCTTTGGATAAAAATATTAATTGTGCCAATCTCAAGGTGCATGACAAGTATCTCCCGACAACGATACTTACACTGCAAGAAGGCATGCTGGCCCCTCTATGACAGCTGTAATTCCTTCAACACTAACAACTCCAGAATCCCGCCCTACGTATCTTGAATCACCTTTGCTGTATTCTTTCCCTGCAAAATATTGTTTTTGTTGGTACGTTTACAGGCCAAATGAACAATATTTCCTAATTGAAGTAAACTGTCTCATTTGGATGAAAGACTCGATAAATTATTACTTACAGACTTCAGCTAGGTAAACCGGAGAAGTCTTTTTGTAGAAATCTGGAGTAAAAACAAAATACCCCTCAAGGACCATGTGGGTTAGGCCCGTGAAGATCCACCAACACATGAGCACCCTATCAGTCTTCGATATTTTAGGAACAAACCCTAGCAAGTAAAAGATGGAGAAATGACGTTAGAAAACGAGGCGTGGACACAATGGGGAAACAAAAACACCACACAAGCAGCTAGGATGCACTCAGCATGTAGAAATTTATAACACTAATGCAGCTGAAAGTTTTGAACTAGTATAGAACTTGTAAAGAAATCTTTTCACTTGATCATAATTTTTTCAAAACTTGCAGAGATAGAAATCTCTGAACCCATGCCAACAAGATATTACTTTATGTCCTCATTTATCATTCACTACTGAGCTTAAATGGAGAAACATGATCAGTGAGGATTCACATAGCCGAACCCCTAGTTGTTTGGGACTGAGGCGTAGTTGCTATTGTTGTTGGTATATTTATCATTAACTAAATTTTGAGAACAAGAAACCAACACCAAGGAGTTGGATGTGCTTAATTGAAGAATGAAAAAATGGTTGAGACCGGTTGAAGTCCTGGCTGAGGCATAGAATAAACTGTACAACTTGAGATTATGGTTCTAAATCTTCTTTAATCACATTCACTAGTCAGCAAAGTTGTGGATTGACATTAATATCAGACTAGCTTCTCTTTTTTCCTTCTCTATTTTCACTTGTGAATGATACTTTTGGAAGCATGTCAGCAGCAATTATTATCTCTAAAGGGAAAAGAACTGACAAAAATAGTGATTCAACTAGGGCATTGGTACCTGGTTAGGTTACAAGTACATCAGACACCAACATACATCTATTATAGAATATTTACTTACAAATTTTCAAAGGAATATCTAATTTGAGTAAAGAAGTCATTTGAATCTTAAAACATGGAGCTGGAAGCATGATTTTGCAGTAAATATTTACTCTGAACAATGAAATGTTTGATCAAGGTTGCCTCAATTGCCAGAATACTATTTCATACTCAATTCAACTTCTTTCGTTTCCTACTTCTAAGCAGTTACAAGAGTATACTTCAGAAAAAGAATAACGAGAAATCTAACTGCTTCTAAAATTAAAAGCATATCAGAAAAAAGCAGGGTGAACTGCTTGCAATAAGTAATGCAATGACCATTGAATAATTACCTGAGAGTATCCACATGAACAGGACAACAAGGAAGGATGAGAGGCCATATACACCAACAATGTGTGACTGTGAGAGGAATATGGGAACAAAATCGGGCAATTTTAGATCCTGCGGAACGTAGGGGTGAGCTTCTCCCTGGGCTGCCATTTCTTCAACTGCTTGACTTGAGGACCCTTTCCTGTGATCTGCAATTAACAGAAAGAGTGGAGTTACTCAATGAGCTATTGCACGGTTTATAAAATTCCCATTTTACTTCATTTGTAAAGATTAGTTGAACTCTAATTGATGATCTATCAAAAAATTAGAAAGGAAAACTGCCATACACCTATTACTTTTTCAGGAAAAGGGGCACTAAAAGCGAATACAAGAATCATAGTGAAATTAGGGGAAGTGATTAATCAACTAACTCTTCCACTCTATTCAGCTGTATTTCATTCTAATGAAAAAGACAACACCAGTGTGTTTGGCATGAAGGAAAACAATTTCCTAGAAAATATTTCCATGATGAATTTACCGGACAACACTTCTGATGGAAGAAACAATTTCTGCACCTATGGCGTAAAACATCTTCCTTTAAAAATGCAACTCTTAATCCATATACTTGCTCCAACCAATACTTAGACATTATTATCAATCTTTAACACTAAGAAAATTCCATTAAATTTCCAAAGCAAAACATTATCCAATTCTCAACACTTATTATCAATCCTTAACAAATATTTTCCAGAAAACATTTTCCACTCACCAACCAAACACCGTGAAAACATTTTCCAGGAAATCATTTCCAAAACATTTCCCTTAATACCAAACACAACTAGGTGCCTAACTCGGAGAAAGTAATGCTGGTAAAAAATTGAAAAGAATGAGCCAATTCTTCAAAAGGTACAAACCCAAGAATACCTAGAGATGAAAAATTAAGGGCATATCTCTAAAATTCCAATTAAAACACAAATAGATCCCTTTTTACTTTCAGGCAAATGTAGCATAAAACAGAAGTATAACTAAAAGATATTAGTGATAAAGGAGGAAGCTTTCATACTTCTCAATCACTAATATCTACATATAGGATTACAATAACTATTAAATCCAAGATATACATAATTCTTGAGACATGCATATACAAATATGAGGCTGGTGGCACCACATTTGGGTAAATCATTTAAATAGTTCAAAAAATTCCATTAGAAAGAACGAGTAAATTTGTCAAAGGGCATAAAAAGATCAGAAACCCAAGAATACCTAGAGATGAAATATTAAGGGCATATCTCCAAAAATTAAATTAACACACAGATAGATCCCTTTTTACTTTCAGGCAAATGTAGCATAAAACAGAAGTATAACTAAAAGATATTAGTGATAAAGGAGGAAGCTTTCATACTTCTCAACCACTAATATCTACATATAGGATTACAATAACTATTAAATCCAAGATATACATAATTCTTGAGACATGCATATACAAATATGAGGCTGGTGGCACCACATTTGGGTAAATCATTAAAGTAGTTCAAAAAACTCCATTAGAAAGAACGAGTAAATTTGTCAAAGGGCATAAAAAGATCAGAAACCCAAGAATACCTAGAGATGAAATATTAAGGGCATATCTCTAAAATTCCAATTAAAACACAAATAGATCCCTTTTTACTTTCAGGCAAATGTAGCACAAAACAGAAGTACAAATAGAACACAGTAATTACCCTAAAGGAGGAGACTTTCACACTTTTCAGTCACTAATATTTACATAAAGGAGTAAAATAACAATTAAATCCAAGATATACATAATTCTTGAGACATGCATATACAAATATAAGGCTGGTGGCACCACATTTGGGTAAATCATTTAAATAGTTCAAAAAACTCCATTAGAAAGAACGAGTAAATTTGTCAAAGGGCATAAAAAGATCAGAAACCCAAGAATACCTAGAGATGAAATATTAAGGGCATATCTCCAAAAATCAAATTAACACACAGATAGATCCCTTTTTACTTTCAGGCAAATGTAGCATAAAACAGAAGTACAAATAGAACACAGTAATTACCCTAAAGGAGGAGACTTTCACACTTTTCAGTCACTAATATTTACATAAAGGAGTAAAATAACAATTAAATCCAAGATATACATAATTCTTGATGCGTGCATATACAAAAATGAGGTCACCCCATTTGAGTAAACCATTAAAATAGTTCAAAACACTATATTAAGGACATATCTCTAAAAATTAAATTAACACACAAAAAGATCCCTTTTTAATTTCAGGCAAATGTAGCACAAATCATAAGTGCAAATAAAACATAGCAATTACCCTAAAGGAGGAAAGTTTCAAACTTTTCAGTCACTTGTATTAACATAACTATTAAATCCAAGATGTAAATAATTCTTGAGACATGCATGTACACAAATGAGGTTGGTTTCACCCCAATTAAGTAAATCAGTAAAATTATTCAAAACATTCAATTGTAAAACACAAAATTACAAAGGGTACGCTGAGGGAGATTCAGATTCAGTGAGAGTTGACTTGCTGGCGATATTAAGTAGAAAAAGTAATGAGTAGAGAATTCAGAATAGAGTCCTGTGGAGTGAATTTAAGTGAAGTCCTGAGCAGTGGGGAAATGAAAGGGGCAGAGCAGTAGAGCCACGTGAAGAAAGGACCACAATGCACGTGACACATACAGAAGTGTGTTTGATATAACAGAAAATATTTTTGTGGAAAAATGATGTATTGTATAAAAATAATTTTTTAAATTATTTCTTAAAAACTGATTATAATGTTAGCAAATAGTGTTTTGATTAAAAAATTTATGTATTAAGAGTTAATTTAGTTGTAAAAGGATAATGAGGCCGAAAAGTGATTGAAGTCATTTCTCCTGTATGGATGGTAAAAATTGTTTTCCCAATTTTTTTTTTATGGCAATCAGTTATTGTAAAATGACTGATTTTCTACAGAGCCTTTTTTGACAAAGCTCAAACCAACGCCTTTTGCAGGGTCAAAAAATTGCCACAATATTTTGTGTGACAAGAATCGAAACTTAAAAGGTAAGTTTTATAGAGTGATGGTCAAACCAACGATGTTGTACGGAGATGAGTGTTGGCTAATCAAGATTGTTCGTGTTCAGAAAATGAAGGTAGCAGAGAAGAGGATGTTGAGATGGATGTGCGGTCACACCAGGTTAGATAGGATCAGAGATGAGGTTATTCACGACAAGGTAGGTGTGGCCCCCTATTGAGGACAAGATGCAGATAGCGCGACTTAGGTGGTTTGGTCATGTGAAGAGGAGGAGCACAGACATCTCGATGTTGAGGTGTAGGAGGTTGACATTCGAGGGCATACGAAGAGGTAGAGGTAGGCCAAAGAAAAGGTGGGGAGAGGTGATTAGGTAAGACATGGCGCAGCTTTAGCTCACCGAGGACATGACCCTTGATGGGAAGGTATGGAGGTCGTGGATTAGGACAGTAGAGTAGGTAGTCTAGAGTGTTCATAACAATAGTATTGGCACGCAATTTTGCTTTTTGTTGGTAGTGGATTTTTATGACTAACTGTTGTTTTTTTAATTGTTGATCACATTACTGTCTTGTTGTTTTGATTCTGTTTTTATATGGCTTTTTGGTACTGTCGCTCCTTGTCTATATTTTCATTGTTCTGGTGCTTATACTTTCTTGAGCCAATGGTCTATTTAAAAAAGTCTCTCTATCCTCACAACATAGGGATAAGGTCTACGTATACACTGTCTTCTCCATACCTCACGGTGCGCGATAATATTGGGTATGTCGTTGTTGTTGTTTTCGTCTCTCTTTCACATGAAAACCATGATTTGACAAATTTTTTTGTCTTATCACCAATATAATTTGTTAGAAGAGTAAAGAAAAAAAAATAAAGAGAAAAAGGTTTTCTCTGAGATATGAACCTTACACCCAATTGATTTGCAACCAGTAAGATTTGACTTCGGTGTATAAATGATATCAGATAACCGCTCTAGACTCTAAAAGCTGTTATTTAAGAGTTTGTCAACTTCAAACTTCCAGGACAAATATGTCCTGAGTTGTTGGGAAGTACATATTTGTAGTTTAAAACTTGATAATAAATTAGTAGTGATTAATCTCTTAAGAATGGCTATTTCAGCCCCACCTACGACAACATCTTTAACTCATTGTCCCTATTATATATTATTGAGTAGCATCATTCAATTCTTATTCCGTAAAAGAGAGAGGTCTCAAAAATCCTACTGCATTTCATACTTGAAGAATGCAAAATCCTCCACCATCTTTGGAACAGACAACTCAAATTCCTCCAACAGTAGTCCCATGGCTACACACAACTCTACTCCAACTTTTAAAGACAAGCTACTGTCAGATACGCACTCGAACTTTATCTCTATGGAATGCTTTGAGGATCTAATGGAGATACATGAGCTAGATGACAAAGGTATTGGCGGAGATGAATCAAAAAATGCAGATCATATGGTCACCTTATCTGTTGTATATGCATAGGATCCATCATCCCTGGAGGTACTCAGTAATTATCAAATTAATGGGTAAGCGGATCCTCCATAACTATCTTGGCAAGAAAATTCAAGACTTATGGAGGATTAGTGAAAATTGAGTAGGGTGCTGATTATTACATAGTAAAGTTTGGTACAGAGGAAAATATGAACAAGGCAGTACACGATGGTCCCTAGTTCATAAATGGGCATTTCCTCTCGGTACAAAAATGGATACCAAACTTTGCTGCTTCTCAGGCAAAACAGCAAATTGCCGCTGTATGGGTGCGTCTTCCACAGTTACCAACTGAGTTTTATGATGCCATTATATTAAGGAAAAATGGTAGCAAAATTGGGCGTTTATTTAAAGTTGATGCATGCACATCAGCAACCTTGAGAGGACGCTATGCAAGACTTTGTGTGGAAGTCTCTTTAGATCAGCCAGTGAAGTCATATATTTTCATCGGTTCTCATAAACAGCAAATATTTTATGAGGGTGACAATTTCTTATGCAAACTATGTGGAAGATTAGGTCATTCATCCCTACAGTGTCCCTACTCTTTTCCAGAAAAATCAAGAAATAATACGTTGCAACAAAGCTCTCCACAAATGTCAAAAGAAACAGATGGTGAAAATTGGCAGACAGTGGTGTTCTCTAAAAGAAAGAAGAATCCTCCACGAACAAAAGTCTGAATCAATCCGCAGGTATTAATGTCAAAATCTTTGATGCCACCACAGGTAAGTATTGTAAGAAACAACGGGAAGAGAATATTTTTCTTAGAGAATGTTCAAGTTGTATTAGGCTACTTAAGGCCACTTGAGATATTACAATCATCAATTACATCTCTATTTATACTACTCAAAAAATTAATTTAAAAGTCTTGCACAAATAACTAGATACATGTATCACAATTCATTAGATATATGTATCACAAACTTTTAAAAGATTTCTTGAAAAATTAAGAGATGATATTGAAAGACTAAATGATATTCTTGAAACAATAAAGAACTCCTAGAAAATATAAAGGTCAAGGATAGTATCCTTGTGAATGCATTAATTCCAACACTCCCCCTTAATGCATTTGCTTGACAACTTCAATGCGTTCTCGAAGATAGCAAAACTTTTCTCTAGGAAGTGCTTTGGTGAAGATGTCAGCAAGTTGTTCTCATGTTTGGCAATAATGCAACTGAATTTCACCTTTCTCTTGTGCTTCTCGAATAAAATGGTACTTGATGGAAATATGCTTCGATCTTTCATGGTTGACGGGATTCTTGGCAATGGCAATCGCTGATTTTTTATCGCAATACAAAATAGTCCCTTCTTTTTGTTTTTCACCAATATTTTCAAGAATTCTCCTAAGCCAAATAGCTTGAGAAGTAGCCTTAGCTGCTGAGACATATTGAGCTAAAGAGTCGATTAACAACCACGCCAGTGCTCACTCTCCTAGAAGGAACAGAAGGTTATGTGGTATATTGTGATGCCTTAGGTATAGGTTTGGGGTGCGTATTGATGCAACATGGGAATGTAATTGCTTATGCATCAAGACAATTGAAGAGGGAGCCATCTGAATACTCGAATGATAGTTGTTGTTGTAGGTAAACTCTACAAGCGGCAGGAACTAATCCCAAGAACCCCCAAAATCCATATGCAAGCGCGAAGCGTATCCTCCAATATTTGAGTAGTGCGCTCGGACTATCCGTCCGTCTGGGGATGAGATGTTGTACTCAACTCAACCTGCGTGCCTAACTCATGTTGTACGGTCCTCCAAAAGTGCAAGGTGAACTGCATACCTCGATCAGAAATGATAGACACGGGCACACCGTGAAGACGGACGATCTCGCGAATGTAGATCTCAGCTAACCACTCTGAAGAATATGTAACAGCTACTGGAATAAAATGTGCCGACTTGGTCAACCTGTCCACAATGACCCAAATCGCGTCAAACTTCCTTTGAGTCCGTGGAAGCCCAACAACAAAATCCGTAGTAATACGCTCCTTATTCATCCTCTGACGCTCGTATTTCACTTGCTGACAATTCAGACACCGAGCTACATATACAACTATATCCTTATTCATCCTCCTCCACCAATAATGCTGCCGCAAGTCCTGATACATCTTGGTGGCACTCGGATGAATAAAATATCAGGAACTGTAAGTCTCCTCAAGAATCAACCCACGAAGCACATCTACATTGGGCACACAAATACGACCCTGCATCCGCAAAATCTCATCATCTCCAACAGTAACCCATTTGGCACCACCGTACCGCACCGTGTCCTTAAGGACAAGCAAATGGGGGTCGTCATACTGACGCTCTCTGATGCGCTCATACAAGGAAGACCGAGAGACTGTGCAAGCTAGTACACGACTGGGCTCTGAAACATCTAACCTCACGGACTAATTGACCAAAGCCTGAACATCTGCTGCAAGCGGCCTCTCACCAACTGGAATATACGCAAGACTAATGTTTACAGCCTTTCTACTCAAGGCATCAGCTACCATATTGGCCTTCTCGGGATGATACAAAATGGTGATATCATAGTCTTTCAACAGCTCCAACCACCTCCTCTGCCTCAAGTTAAGATCCATTTGCTTGAACAAATATTGTAGAATTCGATGATCCATGAATACCTCGCTCAACATGCTCTAAAGATAGTGCCTCCAAATCTTCAGCGCATGAACAATGGCTGCCAACTCTAAGTCATGAACATGGTAATTCTTCTTATGAACCTTCAACTGCCGTGATGCATATGCAATCACCCTGCCATCCTGCATCAATACTGCACCGAGCCCAATACAAGATGCATCACAATACACCGTGTAGGATCCCGAACCTGTGGGAAACACTAACACTAGCATCGTAGTCAAAACAGTCTTGAGCTTTTGAAAGCTCAACTCACGCATCCGACCATCTAAATGGGGCACCCTTCTAGGTCAGTCTAGTCAATGGGGCTACTATGGATGAAAACCCCTCCACGAACCGGTGATAATAACCCGCCAAACCTAGGAAACTCTGAATCTCTGTAGCTAAAGTAGGTCTAGGCTAGTCTTGAGCTGCCTCAATCTTCTTAGGATCCACATTTCTGCACTCTGCGGATACAACATGCCCTAAAAGGCAACTGAGTCTAACCAGAACTCACACTTTGAAAACTTAACATATAACTAACTATCCCTCAAAGTCTGAAGTACAATTTGAAGATGTTGTTCGTGCTCCTCTAGACTGTGGGGGTAGATCAAGATATCATCAATTAATACAATCACAAAGCAATCCAAATAGGGCTTAAACATCCGGTTCATCAAATCCATAAATGTTGCTGGGGCATTTGTCAACCTAAATGACATCACTAAGAACTCATAATGCATATACCGAGTCCGAAAAGTCGTCTTAGGAACATCAGATGCCCTAATCTTTAACTAATGGTAATCGGACCTCAAATTAATCTTCGAAAACACCTTGGCACCCCGAAGTTGACCAAATAAGTCATCAATCCTCGGCAATGGATACTTGTTCTTGATTTGTTCAACTGTCGATAGTCTATACACATCCTCATCGCCCCATCTTTATTCTTCACAAATAACACAGGCGCACCCCAGGGCGCTACACTAGGACTAATGAACCCCTTATCAAGAAAATCTTGCAACTGCTCCTTCAATTCTTCAACTCTGGCAGGGCCATACTGTATGGTGGAATAGAAATGGGTTGAGTTCCTGGAACCAAATCAATTCAAAAGTCAATATCTCTGTCGGGTGGCATCCCCGATAGATCTGCAGGAAATACCTCTGGAAACTCACGCACAACTGGTACTGAATCAATGGAAGGAACCTTCGTACTCGAATCACAAACATATGCCAAATAAGCTAGACACCCTTCACGACCATACATCGAGCTTTCACATAAGAAATAACCCTGCTGGTAGAATGGCCAGGAGTCCCTCTCCACTCTAATCGAGGAAACCCCGACATTGCTAAGGTCACTGTCTTGGCTGACAATCCAATATAGCATAATAAGGTGACTGCCAATCCATACCCAAGATAACATCAAAATCTATCATATCAAGAAGCAAGAGGTCAACACTAGTCTCAAGACTCCCAATAGCAATCACACACGAGCGATAGACACGATCTACAATAATAGAATCCCCATAGGAGTGGACACATACACAGGAGAACTCAAAGAATCACGAGGCACAACTAGATATGAAGCAAAATAGGACAACACGTAGGAATAAGTAGAGCCCGGATCAAATAGAACAAAAACATCTCTATGGCAAACTGGAACAATACCTATGCTAACGGCGTCAGATGACTCAACCTCAAGTCTAGCTGGGAAAGAATAAAATTAGGGATAGGCCCCACCACTCTGACCTACGTCTCTAAGACGGCCTCTAACTGGCTGGCCTCTAGCTCTAATGGCCTAACCTCCATATCTAATGGCCTGACCTCCACCTCTGGCTGCCTGGCCCCTACCTCTAGCTGGCTGAGCGGGCGGTGGAGCAACCGGTACAGAAATCATAGCACGAGACCCTGTTGCTGCACACCGCCCTGTCATCTGGGGCAAAATCTGGTAAGGTGCCTTGGATCCCCACAAGTATAACAAGCCATCGGCTGCTGTGACTGCTGACCCTGGAATTGGCCTTGACAACCTGAGTAACCACTCTGATGACTCTGGATCGGAGGTGCACTAATAGGAGGCGGTGGTGCACTGTAGGCTAGCTGCTCAGAATGAGACACATAAGGATCCCGACTACCCGAAGCACCGAGGGATGCCTGAAGCACTGACTAAAATAGCCTGGGAGGATGGCCTCTCCCAAAAGTACCTCTGCCTCCAGATGAGGTACCACTGAAACCACCGAAATGACGAAACCTCCTATCAGACACCGGCCCCCTATCCTGACCATGAACTATATCAATTCGTCTAGCAATATCTACAACCCTCTGAAAAGTAATATCATCTCCAGTCTCCTCAACCATCTATAGTCTGATACTGAAAGTGAGTCCATCAATGAATCTCCTTACTCTCTCCCTCTCAGTAGGGAGCAAGATAATGGCATGGCGAGCTAGGTCCACAAATCGAGTCTCGAACTAGGTAATAGTCATACTACCCTACTGAAGACGTTCAAACTACCTGCGATAATCCTCTCTTAGAGTGACAGGAATGAACTTCTCTAGAAATAGTTATGAGAACTGATCCCAGGTAAGTGCAGGTGAACCAGCTAGTCTAGTCAACATATAATCTCTCTACCATCTCTTGGCGAAATCAGTCATCTGAAACACTACAAAATCGACCCCATTAGTCTCAACTATACCCATGTTCCATATCACCTCGTGATAGCGGCCTAGATTATCTTATGGGTCCTCAGAAGATGCACCACTGAAGTGAACAGGAAAGATCTTGGTAAACTTATCCATCCTCAACACAGCCTCGGTAGACATAGTGGGCCTATCATCGGCCTGTGCTGCAACAACTGGCTGAATCACACCAACTGGCGGGGTTGTTAGAGTCAGATACTGGGGAGCCACCTACTCCGGGGTGTGAGTAGCGGGGTCTGTGTGCCTCCCCCAGCTCGAGAGACGGCTGGTGCCACCGGGAATGCACTGGTCTAGGCCATACTCTCCATAAGGCCCACCAAATAGACTAGAGCGTCCTAAAGCACTGAAGTGGCGTTGAACCCCTCCGGGACCTAAGCTGGTCCAATAGGTACAGTCTGAGCTGGAACCTCCTCCTTGTGATCAATCTGAGGCTCCACTACGGGTGCTGCTACTCGAGCTCTAGGCTGAGCTCTGCCCCTGCCCTTGGCCTCGGCCTCGAGCTTTGCCCCTGATCATAGCTATCACTAGGGGCTCCGGCTCCTATCTGGCTACAGATGTTGTACATGATCTTGCTATCTGCGAAAGAACAAGAATAGAATGGTTCAATCATCAATGATAGAATAAAATCGCACGATAGAGAAGGAAAGAAATGAAATTGTTCCTAAACTCCATAGCCTCTGAAAGATAAGTACAGATGTCTCCGTACCGATCTTCCAAACTCTACATAGCTTGCTCGTGACTCGTGGTACCTAAGCAACCTAGTGCTCTGATACCAACTTGTCATGACCCGGAATCCCAACTTCGGGGTCGTGATGGCGTCTAACATCCACTTGCTAAGCAAGGCGACGTGAGATAGTTAAATAGCCACATTTTAACAGTTTAAACAAATGATGATAAATAACGAGAGACAGGAACTCAATCTAATACAATACCAACATAAGTCATATAATAATATCTACTCCCAAAGATCCGAAGTCACGAGTACACGAGCAACTAGAGATTCTACAAATAGAGTCTGAAATAAATACAACTGTTTCGAAGGAAATGAACAGTAAAAGAGGGAAGAGGAAGAGGACTTGAAGACTTGTGGACGCCAGCAGATCTACCTCAAGTCTCCGTATGCAATGGTTCGAGCTGACGCACCTCACGCACTGCTGGAACCAATACCAAAACCTGCACAAGAAGTGCAGAAGTGTAGTATGAGTACAACCAACCCAATGTACTTTGTAAGTTTCGAGCCTAACCTCGACGAGGTAGTGATGAGGCTGTAACAAGACACCTACGTAAAGAAACCTATACAAGTATATATATATACGAAGCGGTAACAAGAACGGAGATTAACGATGTACAACTGGGAAGAGACATGCGAAAGGGGAAGGATACGAAAACTACATTAGGAGTAACATCACGTAACAGCTAAATAAATCATTAATAATGAAGACAGATGAACCGATAATATAAAAATGGCACGGCATCACTGTCACACCTCTTTCTTTCCCAGACAACCCAATTACGAGGTTGAGTTAGAAGAGTTTTTCCAATTGAAGTGACGTTTTGAAAAGGGATTATTTGTTATTTAGAGTCGCCACTTGGAACTGAGTTTTGGTGTTCCAAGTCACCTTTTATTTGAATCCGTCATCAAATGGAAGGTTTGACTCCTAATTTATGGTCTACGAAAATAGAAGACTGAATAAGGAATTGTTGACCAAGGGGAAGGTGTGAGGCACCCCTCGAGTCCCATGGTTCTAACACTGTCGTTTCTATTGACTAACGTCGGCATAAATCAATTCTTGACTATTATTATATTTTATTGATTATGATTTTCCTGTTACCACTTAATTGATTATTATAATTTATTAGTTGTTTTGACCTAGATATGGTATGCACACAAGGTGTTTCCTTGAAGTTAGATATTAAACCAAGGTACGGAATGTATACATGGTTAAAACATAATTATTTTAAATTTAAAAGTATCAATACGCGAGAATGCGCACATGATCCTTTTAAGCATATCAATCTAAGGTTCGGGTATGAATACATGGGCTAATATTAAATGTGTGTCTAAAACTTTTCTAGCCTATTTATAGTATTTCACTCCTAAACTTGAGATTATTGTGAGACTACTATTTATGGATATATGGTTATGGAAAAAATATGAAATATTTGTGCTAAATTATTTACAAGGTCGATTATACCGCTAAGTTATAAAACAAAAAATAAAATTGTGACCTACTTGTTCCTAGCGAATTTGGTAGATTAAACGAGAATGGAGACAATATAACAAAAGCAATTAAAATATTCTTTTTCCCAACTCTCATCTCAGTCATATCCAAACAATTTTTCATATATATCTATATATTATTAAAAGGATAGGACAAAGCCCTCTCCTTTAGCCAAGTGGCAGCCTAGAAAAAAATCACATGGCATAAGTAGTTAATAATTACTTATTTAGTTAATAATTAATTATTGGTTATTATTTTTAAATTTAAATATCTATAAAATAATAAAATAAAATATTTTATAATAAAAAACAAAAACAAAATATCCATTCAATTTGTAGAGTAGTTTCAAGTTAAAGTTGTTAAATTATTTTAAAATAGAAAAACTAAAATTACAAAATATAAGAAACTGCCAATTCAAAGTTTCTTTGTTTTTTAAAATATTTTTTGATTTTCCTTTTAAAAATAAAAAGATTGTTTATTCACAAAATATCATTGAGAATAATCTATATATTATTAAAAGGAGAGGAAAAAGTCCTCTCCTTTAGCCTAGTGGAAGCCTAAAAAAAGCCACATGGTATAAATAGTTAAAAAATTAGTTATTTAGTTAATAATTAGTTATTGGTTATTATTTTTGAATTTAAATATTTATAAAATAATAAATAAAATTTTTATAGTAAAATAAGAAAATTAAAAAAAAAACTATCCATTCAAATTGAAGAGTAATTCAAAAAAACTGTTCATTTAAATATCTACCCATTGCCTTGCATTTCAGCTTCGCTGATAGAGACAGTATCACTTAAGACATTGAACATTTTGGGATTTTTTGGCTTTCCTAACAGTTCTACTGTAATCTTCGATGCAAATGAGCATTTGATGATCACAATGTACTAACTTTTTGGGGTGAATTATACTAGCTCTAGCCGTTTCTGTATTGTTTGTCAAGTCATTATTTGACTAAAAGTTTACCTAAAATCACAACAACTGCTAGAACTTCAAAAAAATAATGATGAATGATTAAGGACCAAGCATTTTGCAAGCAGTAGATATGATATGTAACAATTACAATGTGGTTATCTTAACGTAAATATTGTTCAATCACAATTACTTTTTCCTATGTGTCATATTTAAACTACGTCATTTCCTCACTAGATGTTTCTAATGGGTAAGTCTATTTCCTCATGATTTAAATGTATGAATATCCAGTACATTTAATGTTCATAAAATAATAAAATTTTAATGCTCCTTTCTGTCTATCAAATTTTTCATATAATATTATTTTTTTAATTTATATTTCATATAAACCACGCATGCGCGGATACGTATACTGATTTATCAATAAAGCTAATAGGACTCTTAATAACGAGCAAGGTTCCATTTTTTCTTTTTTACAAATCATAACACTTACAATATTTTTTTAGACTAAACTAGCTAAATACTCCAACTAGTGTCACGTTAATACTCAATGAATTAATAATAAATAAATAAACTAATCCCAAACCAATCTACTATGTGACAGAAAATAAACTAACTGATGACCTAAATTATCAAATAAAACCAACACCCAATATTTAATTTAACATATTTAAACAATCAAAAGTTTTTAGTTCCTTCTTTCTCACCAGTAGCTATCCAAGACCAAAATCTCATACAATTCAATAACTGTACAATGAAACTTATTATCCCAATAAGATAAGAGTGAGATAAGAAACTTATATTTTCTAAGACTTAAACTGCTAAAACAAAAACTAACGAACCTAACAAATGAGATAAGAATTGCAAAATTAGGATCTGTAAATAATTCACAAAATACACTAAAAGAAGACTCAACTCCCAGTATTTGATTCATATGAGAAAACCCAGAAGGTAAATTTGGAAATTTCTACATATTATCATTATTATTATTATCTCCTTTAGTCTATTCTATTGAACCATCCAATTCTCTCGTATATTATGAATAGAAATGCACACACCTAAATAGCTTAGATATTCTTTGAATTAATTTAGAGAAAAATGTCAAATCAAAAGGAAGTTAGAGTAGTCATTTAGGGAATAAGTCGAACTTCACAACCAATCATTCAAAGACGAACAAGAGATGCTCAAAACAATTATCTCATTCATCATCATCAAGTGTAATCAGCAAAAGGGAAGTGGGGAAGAACAGACCTTGAGGAGATTTTAGTATATATAAAAAGAATCTGAAATACAGCAACTTGCTGCGACTGAATTAGATCAATAAAAGCGAACCACGACCGAAACACGAAACTCAACGGAGACAAACTCGAGCAAACCCGCAACCTTTCGAACTCAGACCACAAAGATAGAATTTCTGTTTCGTTTGAGAAAAGGAAAACAGAGGTGGTGTCTTTCTTTTTGAATAGAGCTTCATCCTGATTTTTATGGAAATTTCTGTGTTTTCTACTATGGAGACGGGAGGCTTGATCCGAAGAAGAAGGTCGTACTTTTTCCTTTTTTGTTTTCTCTCAATTGTCGTCCGTTGTGTGTGTGCTGTATAACTGATATGAGGAAGTAGTTGGGAAGTGGGGAGGACTTATGAGGGGAGACGTGAGGGAGTCAGGGGAATGTTGGATTGGGAGGAGTAGATCGTGGGGGTTAGTTAGGATTTATATGGGGACTAATATTTATGAACGTGCGTTATACCTTAATAATAGCACGTGATGATTTAAATATTTATTCATTTGAAGAAATAATAAAATTTAATTAATAAGAGAAGTTTTATATTTAATAATAGAAAAATCATCTAAATACTGAAAAATATTATTACATTAGCATAATACAAGAATTTAAAATAAAAGAACATCATCAAAACTTATACAAATGATCAATTTTGTTATGTTAGTTAGATAATTATGCATTATAGTTTAAAAGTATTTAATGTGATGGTATCTTAACGAACACTTCTTTTTGAACAATTCTTTGGTGTGTATGTTTCCTCCTAATGCTTCGATTGCTCTGCCTTAGTCAGAACTCTTATTGTCGATCTTGATATCCCTCTTGAAAGGGCAACATACAGTTGTTCGCGTAAGAAAACATATTGCGAAAATATAATCCAATATTTAGGATATTTATCCTTGTGCTTTATTTATTATATTTGCAAAACATATACATACTAAAAATTATTTTCACACAAATTTAAAAGGATATTCCTTAGTTTCAGAAAACGAAAGTTGAATTCAGTGATAAGAATATAATAAAAGCACATTGGCCAGTATCATAATTTTTGCATGTATGACGTTATTGTCAAAACTTCTATATACTATCTGTTGCTATTACATAAGCTATTCGGCGTATCTAAGTTTTTCAGTAGCATGATGTGCATATTTTTCTTCAAAATTAACCTATATACAATGGAAGATCAATTTTAACTTAGTCTATTATATATACGGTGATACTAACATACGTAAGAAATAATAAACTTGACAACAAACATGTATGGCAGAAGGCCATTTGGTATTAAAGTATTTATGTATTCTTCTTGGCAGTAATTATTGGTATCATTTTCTACTAAGTCAAAAGGTGAAAAATATTTTATTTTTACTATTAAATTTTGCAATCAACCTTTTATTTAGTTGATCAATATATTCATTTCTGCTAGCTAAGATATCTTTTTAATTCTATCGTGCGATTTGCACAAATTGCGTTTTACTCTAATGATAGAAATATTTCTCTTATTAAATGCACTAACATTATCATTGGGATTGATAACCAAGTGTTTAGGAAGAACCAAATCATCTTTTATTGGATGCTCTTCATCGTTTCCAACACGAAGCAAGAAGACACTGAATACTGGATCTGTTCTTACTTTATATTTCTTGTTAGTTGAATCTTTTTCGTTTGAGGCCAGAAGTATAACTTTGGCAAGATAGCTTTTACAATCTCTGCTTTTGTCGATTTTGGAACTACTGGTAGTACTTGACAGATATCACCTCTTAAACTATTAATTTTCCACCAAACAGTTCATTAATATCCAATATATCTTTAGAACTCCAGGCAATTATTTCTATCGTTTGATACTTTGCCATAAGTGCTTCATCCTATATTATCAATTTTACTTTCCTTATAAATTTAGCACCATTGCTCTGCTTTGATATATTTATGATGGTTATTTAAGTTGTTTGAAGAGGTATATCAAATCTAAAGTGGGTGGCTTCACAATAAAATTATTGTTGGTACACCACTTGCTATTATTGCTAATAGTGTCATGCCTTTTAATATGATATTTGCAAGTAATGCATGACATAGAAATGTTATTTTGATTCTGCTGGAGGCATCTACAAAGAATAATCTTGTTATACCGGAGTCGACTATTTATCATATAGTCTTGAAAGCTTGTTCTTGATTAGGATTTAGCGTTGATTGTGCTTCCTAAGACACTTGTATATCATTTTTATTCTTAATAATATACTATCCTTTTTACTTTGTGTTCTAACATTCTTTTTATGGAATAAATTTATGTACCCTAAGATTTTTTTTTAACTTGAATAAGAATTTTACTCATATGATGAATTTAAAAAATAATTGTATTGGATTCTCTTGCTAAATAATTAATTAAAAGATTTAACTATTTGATTTTAACATAAAAAATAATTTATTTTATGTTGATTCAGATCTTAATATTAGTTTATCTCTTGTTTTGAATATTTAATCTTAATTATAATTTTATCCACCATAACTTTTATTTTCAAAGAGTAAAAGATTTATATGACATTTCACTTTTAGATCATTATGTTTGTAGAAACGTTAGTGGTATTGACTCTTACTAACTATTTTTTTTCTTCCTCACACATTTGTATTCCTAAATATTTTCTTTGTTGTTGTTTAATAATTAGATATTTTTCAATATTACACGAAAAATTGATAAAAAAAAATATATTATTTGAGTAGGAAAATAGTTTAAATATAAAATAAAAATATATTAACGTGGAGTATCTTTTTCTCAATGTCAACTCTTTATGAGATCCATTTAATATTACTTTTATTTTTTCTGGGTATTGGACATTATGGAGTGGTAATGTATCGCCAATACGGAAGATTCTTATAAAATTAATTTTATTAAACCTTTTTATTTTTAATAAAAATTTAATAGATAAAATTTTATTAATTTTAAAATTTTTAAATATTAAAAATTAACATAGAAGGTATTGCAGTCCAAAAAATAGGTTATTACAGTTACGTCCTTTCCCTATGAGTTCTTCCGCTTAATAATTTAGGGCTATTTTGGTATATTAATATTATATTTATCCTTTTATAATAATATAGGCTCTCCTTTTTCTAAATGAATATGAATTAGTAATAGGACATTATAATACGTGTTCAAATAAAATTAGTAATAAGAATTTTTAAGAAGTATATCGTAAAAGTAATATGATTACATGACTAAAGATATTTACTTGTTCAATTTTATATAAATCAGACATCCGGTAACTAATTATACTAATAGGATTCCTAAACATAATCATGTAGGATTCCCAACGTGTAGTATTATGTCCTAAAACTAATAGGATTATAAGGCTAATATCTAGAATTCTGGTTATGCCCTTTTATTATGAGTTATTATGCTTAATATTATAAGATTATTTTTATAAACCGACATTATATTCATGCTTTTATAATAAAATATAGATTAAAGGATTGGGATAGTTAGCAAGTAAAAAATCAGATTTTTTGAGATAAAAGTTTGATAACAAACTTTATCTCTTTCACGTTAACTTCATTTTGCCTTTTTTTTTAAAAAATTTTATTTTAAAAGATAAATTAAAATATAAAGATAACAAGATTAACCAACATTTCTTATAATATATGAAAAACTAAATATTTACATGTGCTTTAAATGATACTAAGAAAGATTCTATCGCTTACTTATTAAAATATATTTAGTTTTTCTGTTAATTAGAATTTTAAGATGAGGCTCATGACACTCTAGGACGCTACTAGGTAATGTCGTACCCTATGTTAGAAGAAAGTAATGCGGCCAAGGATATAGTACCCTATGTTGGCAATAAGATGAGGCTCTCTCTAAGATTCTACTAAGGAATGTCATACCCAATGTAGGCAGAAAATAATGCGATCAGGGGATGTAGTATCCTGTATTGAAGATAGGGTATTGATTCCCAATAATGAAACTAAAAACAACATGATTACATTTATACTGGAGGAAAATTAAGGATTTGAGAACTTCACTTGGTGGTGTTCGTCTTTTCACGAACTGTTTCCTAAAATTGTTCTGTTCCTGTTCTGAACAAAGAAAGATTCGTTAGAGTTTTGTTCTGTTCCTTCGAGCCTTTTGCTCGTCAAGAAAAATCACATATGGCTTTATGCCTTTGCCCATACGGTTTATGCCCAGAAATCTTTTCTTTATATAACCGGGAAACTGTAACCAATTTTGCGGCCTTTTCTTTCCCTTATTTTTGGAACAAAGTTAGACCGAAAAGGATTCAAAGAAAAACAAACAATGGAATAAAGAATGAGTTTTAAACAAGAGTGTCCCTTTCGGGGTACAGAAGACAGACTTATCTGGGAGTATATGCGGACTTTAATGAACATAACATGACTTTTGGACTGGATGCCTGATCTTTGTAAACCGTCTGACTCTCAAAAACTCATCACAACTTTTGACTTGAAACCGAAAAACCTTGCTCATGACTGTGTTGATGCCATCGCTGCGTGGATCCTCTTTTCAATCAACAGTGCCCTTTGCGGGTTTTCACTAGCTGGCCTCTCTCATTTCTCTTCTCGTCATCGCCTTATAGTGCCCTTTACAGGTTTTCACTAATCAAGATTCTCTCATATTTATTTTCTCTACTCACCATTGCCCTATAGTGCCCATGAGGATTTTTACCAATAAGACTCTCTCATTTGTTTTCTCTCATTTAGTTGCATCCGATCCAAATAACCATATCCTCTAATTCTTGAACATTCTGGCCAATTGGTCAGAAGGACTTGAAAGGATTTGGGTAAAAAGAATTTAGATTGAATTACAACTTTGGAACCTTTCGGAAGAAACCATCACCGGATCATTGTAACATCTACCCCAATTTTGACTTTTGGTGAATGTGGATTTTTATTTTTGTGTGACCGAACCTTAGAGTGAGGCTGCCTATGTATCCTTTCGGAATCAGGTCGGACGTTGTTCAATTAATTTGAACTTGTTTTTATTTTTGTTTTGTTTTTCTTCTGTTTTGTTTTCTTTTGCTTTTTTTCTTTTCTTTTTTTCCTCCTTTTTTTCTTTTTTATTTTTCTTTTGTTTTTGTTTTTTTTCTTTCTTTCCTTTGTCGTTTTTTTAAATAATAATTTTCAGGTTCCAATGAGGGTAATCAAAGAGAGGGAACCGACTCAAAGGGCTTGCAAAAAGGGTTAATGGTGTTTGGATAGCGAGAAAGAAAGTCTTCGTCATCCCAATCAGAGAATGTTAACACCAAGTAATGAGTTAAACATAATACCTTTTGACTGCATCTGCATGGACAGTTATATCGGGGATATTTCCTTCGATGTCTCCGAAATACAATACTCCCTTCCAACAATACTCTTGTTACAATGCACGGACCTTTCCAATTTAGAGAAAACTTTCCTTTAGCTTCTTCATGATGCAAGAGGATGCGTTTAGAACGAGTTGCCCCACTTCAACCTTTGTGGGTCGCACTTTCTTGTGGGCACAGACCATTCACTGTTGGTACAACTGCTCGTGGCAAACTGCATCCGATCGCTTTTCATTAATCATAGTCAATTATTCCAAATGGGTTTTGACTCATTCTTCATCCTCGATCTCGGCTTCAACAATAATCCGAAGAGAGGGAATCTCAACTTCGTTCCAATTCTTTATTTATTCTCTCACAAGCCTTATATTCAACACATTCTGCTTTTTGATTCATTATTTTGAAGTCTGACAGTGTTTTAGGATCTGGGCATGAAATCTGCAAGCATGTCATGTTATTAAAATCTGCATTAACAGAACTGAAAAGAGAATAAGAAAGGTGACAAAATTAAAAAAAAAAGACATCCATGAATGATGAAATATTGATTTCATCTATTTGAATTTTATATATAAAAAAATGGGTTTACATCAGAAGTAGTAAGATAGTAAAGTAAAAGCATTCAGATTACACCCTGAAATAGCCCGAAATGCAGAAAAAAAAGCAAGACCGGCTACCGAGACTCCCGTCTGATAGGGAAAGTTTCAGGTTTGGCGCCCATTTTTAGGTTTATTTTCTATTACGGCAATGGCTACTATGGCTTTCAGAGCCGAATCAAATTCCCCATCATCACCGATCATTCCAACGACTGGCCCATTGTTATGAGTAGGCTAAGGATTGTTCGTCACAGTAGGGGCCTCTTCCTCCTTAACTATTTTCTTGACCTCAATGAGGTTCTTCGCTGCTCTTTTGAGAGTCTAACAATCCTCAGTATCGTATCCCACTGCTCCAGAGTGGTATTCACATTTGGCATTAGCTCGGTGCGAGGAGGACTCGGGGTTCGGCCGGTTCAGGGCCATTGGCTGTAGCAGACCTAGCATGGTTAGCTTTTGGATCAAACTTGAATATGATTCACCAATAGGGGTGAACTAATTCCTTCTGGGAGGCTCTCTTGGACGAGGATTTTATTGGAGAACATTTTGTTGGCGATTATATGGAGCTTGGTAGGGACAAACATTTCTGGAAGGTCGAGCTCTGTTTTTTGTATAATGTTGTGGTCGTGTGTAAGGTTGCGTATTCATCACCGCATAGTAAGGCGGTGCCACGACATATACATCATCACGGTACCAACAAAACCATCCACCTGAAACAGAACCTAAGCTTTGGGCTGACACAACAAATTTGTTAGTTCAAAGCATTTAACAGATAAAAAATCACTCATTAGGATGCAATGCACCTAAAAGTTAAACGTTTCTATCATGTGTTTGAATGATTGCGTATTTCATCCAGGTTTTAACTAACCCTTTTTCACTTTATACCTTGTTTCTTTCATTTCCTGCTCTTGTTTTAAAAAAAAAAAATTAACACTCTGGGTTCGTTGTTTTCTATTTTTGTCACTCTTTGTTTTTCTTTTTCTTTTTTTGTTTTTCGCTCAGTTTTTTTTTCCACTTAATTTATTTATGGCTATGATCACATCCGATGGGGATTGCCTACGTATCATGACGCCGTATGAATCAGATCATTATGTAGTTCAAAAAGATCATGAATAAAGTAAATAAACTTACTTTTTTTTTGTTGGATTTTCTAAAGAAAGACTTCTAAAGAAGAAATAAAATAAATCTTTTCTTTAAAATTGGGGGCCGGACCTGATGAGGGTTGCCTACGTATCTTACATCCGGTGAGAATCAGAACCGCGTAGTTCAGTTAAAATAACAAAAAAAAAACTATTTTGAAAACTGTGATTTTACACACCAAAACCCTTCAAAATTTTATTAAAAAAAAACTAGTACTTCATGAAAACTTGGAGGAAATTTTCTCTTTCTCTCTCCTCTGTTCAATCAATCTATCCTAAAGCCGGTCAACAATTTAATAAAGCCAACCAAATAATGTTATATATAGCACAAAAAAATGAACATGTTGGTCTAAAAATTGGTACCTGTCCTAGATGGGCCCAGCCCCTGTGCCAAGTCCCGCTAAGTCCAATGCACATGATGCAAATAAAGCGTAGACTACTAAGGATATCCGTTGCTTGTGACTTGTTCTTCTAAATTTTCAAATCCTAAGGAGATGGTATCTAGACCTGGCTTACCCGGGTGGACAACCCAAGCCGATGAGCGTCAAGCGTCAACAAGTAGTAGAACAACACTGGCTAGCTAACGGCTTTCCCGCCTAAACATGTGTGACTAAATCCTTCACCAGAAGCTGGTATGCTAACTGGCTTTATCTCAAGACAGAAATCTTGTGATACTGGTAGGCAAACACAACATAACTACCTATCAGAAGACTAGGAGGGGTGCGGGAGAGGATATAGTTTATATCACCGTTCAAACAAATATTAAAGCGGTAAATAAGCGACAAATAGCACATTAGGCTCCGAAACACAATAATATCCAAAACATGATAAAATCCAAACAAGAATCAATATAAAAAGCTCGAATTCTAATTAATTATCCCCAGCAGAGTCGCTAGAGCTGTCACACCTCTTTCTTACCACAAATCCCGATTACGAGGTTGAGTTAGAAGAGTTTTTCCAATAGAAAAATGGCGTTTTGAAAAAGGGATTATTTGTTATCTAGAGTCGCCACTTGGAATTGAGTTTTGATATTCCAAGTCACCTTTTATTTGAATCCCTCATCAAATGAAAGGTTTGACTCCTACTTTATAGTCTACGAAACCAGAAGACTGAGTAAGGAATTTTGTTGACCGAAGGAAAGGTGTGAGGCACCCGTCGAGTCCCGTGGTTCTAACAAGGTCGCTTCTATTGACTAATGTCCGGCTTAAATCAATTCTTCACTATTATTGTATTTTATTGATTATGATTTGCCTGTTACCACTAATTTAATTATTATAATTTATTAGTTATTTTGACCTAGATACGATATGCACACAAGGTATTTCTTTGAAGTTAGATGTTAAACCAAGGTACGGAATGTACACATGGTTAAAACATAATTATTTTAAATTTAAAAGTATCAAGATGCAGGAATGCGCACACGATCCTTTTAAGCATATCAATCTAAGGTTTGGATATGAACACATGAGCTAATATTTAAAGTGTGCCTAAAGCTTTTCTAGCCTATTTATAGTATTTCACTCCTAAGCTTGAGATTATTATGAGACTATAATTTATGGATATAAGGTTATGGAATGAATGTGAAATCTTTTTGCTAAATTATTTACAAGGTCGATTATACCGCTAAGTTATAAAACAAAAAATAAAATTGTGACATACTTGTTCCTAGCGAATTTTGTAGATTAAACGAGAATGGAGACTATATAACAAAAGCAATAAAAATATTCTTATTCCCAACTCTCATCTCAGTCATATCCAAATAATGTTTCACTATATTTATATATTATTAAAAGAAGAGGAAAAAATCCTCTCCTTTAGTAAAGTGACAGCCCAGAAAAAAGTCACATGGCATAAGTAGTTAATAATTACTTATTTAGTTAATAATTAGTTATTGATTATTATTTTTGAATTTAAATATCTATAAAATAATAAAATAAAATATTTTATAATAAAAAACGAAAATTAAAAAAATATGTCCACTCAAATTGTAGAGTAGTTTCAAATTGGAGCTCTTAAATTATTTTAAAATAAAAAACTAAAATTACAAAAAATAAAAAAATAAAAAACTGCCAATCCAAAATTTCTTTTTTTTTCTAAAGTAATTTTTTATTTTCTTTTTAAAAATAAAAAGTGTTTTTCTTCACAAAATATTATTGAGAATAATCTATATATTATTAAAAGGAGAGGAAAAAACCTCTCCTTTAGCCAAGTGGAAGCCTAAAAAAAGTCACATGGCATAAGTAGTGAATAATTAGTTATTTAGTTAATAATTGGTTATTGGTTATTATTTTTGAATTTAAATATCTATAAAACAATAAATAAAATATTTTATAGTAAAAAAAGAAAATTCAAAAAAACTGTCCATACAAATTGGAGAGTAGTTTCAAGTTGGAGTTTTTAAATTATTTTAAAATAAAAAACTAAAATTACAAAAAACTAAAAAACTGCCAATTCAAAATTTCTTAAGTTTTTTAAATAATATTAAAATAAAAATTAAATTCCAAAACATATAAAATCTATATCTATAATTAAAAGCAGATGAAAAACTCCTATCATTAAGCCAAGTGGCATCATTCGAATATGCAACTTGGCACTCTAAGACATTGCTCCAACTAATTAGGAACTAAAACTTTATTTGGAATAAAACTGCCGTACAAAATTCGGTAGAACTTTCAGAATTTTTAATTTTTTTATTATTAAATGATTTTACATGTGAGAACTGTTTAATCACAATATTAGGTAAAAACTTTTTATTTTCAACTTGCCCTAAATTATCTCTGCAAAATCACGATAGTCAAAGTGTCCTCAATTATCTAAACCACGATGAAACTCACTATACTGAATAGCAATTGCTTAAAACTGCACACTTATATTTCTTCCCCTAATACACACGGTACTTCCATTCTAATCTTTCTATTGCTATTAAGATTTCAAGAAAACTTACGGCTTATGCAAAAAATGGCTACTCACATTGATTTCATCAAGGATATAACAATTTTGAAGACACAATTGAAGTTGAAGTTCGGATTGTCCGTCTGTGGAAAATACCGGATCGTTATAATTCAGACACTACATTCTCGATTGAATTGGTTCTACAAGATGGAAAGGTATTTTAAATATGTTATTGCCTTGCTAATCCGTTTTGCTCTCTATTTCTGAACTTGCAAATCTGAATTTATTGTTCTATATCTTTGGCTGACAAATTCGTTCAAATATATTGTTGAAAAGTAGAAACTGATTCCTTTTGTTCTCTGCTTCTTAAGTTGCAAATTGCTAATTCGTTTTGCTCTCTGTTTCTGAACTTGCAAATCTGAATTTATTTTTCTGTATCTTTGACTTACAAATTCGTTCAAATATATTGTTGAAAAGTCGAAACTAATTCCTTTTGTTCTCTGCTTCTTAAGTTGCAAATATGAATTTGTTGCTGTGTTTTTGACTTGCTAATTCGTTCCAGTCTACTGTTGAAAAGTAGTATTAGTATAAATTAAGTTGCAATATGGAATAGTTACTCTATTTCTTTTACTTACTAATTGGTTCTACCTTCTCTGTTTTTTAATGTGATTAAGTTGCAAATCTGGAGTTGTTGCTCTATTTATTTGACTTATTAATCTGTTCAACTCTACTGTTGAAAAGTAGTATTAATAAAAAAATTTGTTGAAAAGTAGAAACTAATTCTTTTGTTCTCTGCTTCTTAAGTTGCAAATATAAATTTGTTGCTATGTGTCTTTGACTTGCTAATTCGTTCAAGTTTATTGTTAAAAAGTAGTATTTGAAATGCAACCCAGTTTTAAGGAAATAGTGAACAAATGAAATCCTCCTCAAAACAGTTGCAGAAATATAAAGAGGGAACAAAAGGGGTTAAAAAGAGGTTTTTGGAATTAGCAAAAACGGTAGACTAATTTTCAACTAAGTTGCAAATCTGGAGTTTTTGCTCTATTTCTTTGACTTATTAATTTACTCAACTCTACTGTTGAAAAGTAGTATTAGTATAAATTCAAGTATTCAAGTATAGTAATATAAATTAGTATTACTATACAAATTTGTAATCTCTGTTATTTAATGTAATTTTTATAGGGTGATCGGATACATGTTTCTATTGGCAAGTTAGTTTTGCATCTTTTCAAAACACAAATTAATGAGCTTGGATTATATCTTATGGCGAACTTTATCGTTTGCCAAAACACGGAGAGGTTCAACACCACAAAACATATGTTGAGGCTGGCGTTTAATCAACGGACAACAGCGGCTGAAATAATTGATCTACTTATTTCAATGAATATCTTTAATCTGCGACCATATCATCAATTGATAAATAAGGTTAATGTAAACGAGAGTGAATTATTCGGTAATAATAGCTTTTACCTTAATATTCTAATTATTAACTTTAATGCTATCTAGTTTAACATCTTCTTTTTCTTTAGATGTGATCGAAGACGTCGGTTTTAGTGAGGTACACATGCACAACTAAGGTGGAATTCCTAGGAAGTGTATGGATATCGAACTAGAAGATGATAGAGTAAGAATAAACAGTCATCCACTAATTAAGGATAGATTTGATAATTACATATGCTAAAAATTATATATTCATTTCTATTTAGCAGGAGGAACAAGTTATCTGCAACATTCTGGGGCGAATTTGTTGATCAAGTTGTACCTCACCTGCTAAGTTCTAACAACCAGCCTATTGTTGTTGTTATGCAGGTCATAAAAGCCTATAAATTTCAAGGTAAAATGTAATTATTCAATTTGACATTACTTTGTGAAAGTTATTCATTACATCTCACACGTACTTTGTTTTGCAGATTCATATCTTGTGCGCAATACTTGGAATGCATCAAAGTTGTGGATTAATCTTACTTTTCCTCAATCTGACGAATTTAAAACATGGTTTAATATATTATTTTTCTCTGTATCTACATTCAAATCTTTTTTTTCAAGTATAGTTCTGACTGTTTTACTCATTTATAAATACAAATTACTTTCTGTTCGGGATAGTTATTTTGAGAGGCTGACTCAAATCTATCTTTCAACAAAGTTACTCTGTTCGGATGAGTCAGAGAAGGACATTGTTGAAGTTAAAACAGTTGGCCAATTAGTGAAGTCCATACAAATAAATTAACTATTTTTATCTTCTTTTTTTGAAATTCTGAAAGAACTATCTTTTCTATCTCTTTTCTACTCATCTTTCGGTCTTTGGTTCTCCTATTTTATGGCATTAAAATGTGATTGAGCATTTAGAATATGATAAGTTTTTATATGATATTTACTCAATTTGCATAAATATATGGAGTTCCACTAATATAATTTGGTATTAATATTGGATGGAGGACATGGCAGCTCTGTTTATCCACTGAAATCGTCGGGGGCTAATGCTTTTTCCTTCCTTTCGGAATACGCAAAAGGGAAATATAAGAAAAACTCCTAAACTTAGCCTTTTTTTAAAATAAGTTCCTCCTAAAGTTGAGCTAACTGTAGAATAATTATTTTTGGTAGAATAATAATTTTATTCCACTAGATGTATTTATATAATAATTACAAAGGGGAGATAACATAAAATATAAAGAACTCTACTCTAAGTACATAACATAAAATATAAAGAACTCTTCTCTAAGTAGACATCTAGTCTATACACCCCCTCAAGCTGGACGGCGGTAGGTAAGTCCAAGCTTGGACCAAAGAAGCAAAAATGGAGCACGAGAGAGCGGCTTCGTCAGAGCATCAGCCAACTGATCAGCTGCAGAAATATGAGTCACACGTAGAATACTACGCTGAACCTGTTCCCGAATAAAGTGAAAATCCAGGGCAATATGCTTCATCCGAGAGTGAAAAACAGGATTTGAACACAAGTACGTAGCACCCACGTTATCACAGTATATAACAGGACAAGCAGGGAGAAACACCCGAAGCTCAGTCAACAGAGAACACAACTAGCGGAGCTCTGCAGCAGTGGAGGCAACAGATCGGTACTCGGCCTCGGTGGAAGAGCGAGCAACAGTGCGCTGCTTCCGAGAGGCCCAAGAGATGGGGGAGCCACCAAAATAGACCACATATGCACTCGTGGAGGTATAATCATCCTTGTCGCCAGACCAGTCAGAATCAGAGAAGGCATACAAGAACGGCTGAGAAACATGGCAAAGAAGTAAACCAAATGAGCAGTAGTCGGCTTATGCATGAACTGAGATAACTTGTTCACGGCATAAGCAATGTCAAGACGAGTGAGGGCCAAATACTGTAGACTACCCACAACAGTCCGATACTCAGTCGGGTTATCCAGGGCTGTGCCATCTAGGAGAGACAACGGCTGATCAGTGGCTAGCGGAGTAAGTACCGGCTTGGAATCAGCCATATGAGTTCGATGCAGAAGATCAAGGATGTACTTCCGCTGAGATAGTAGGAGACCATCACGGTGCGGTAGAACCTCAACTCCAAGAAAATAGGACAGAGTACCAAGGTCCTTGATAGAGAAACGGCGTGCCAACTCAGCTAGAAAACGATCAACTGTACCCGGATTAGACCCAGTAACCACTATATCATCAACATAAACCAGCACAAACACAGAGACACCAGCCCGGTCAAAGAGAAACAACGAGGTATCAGCCCTGGAATTCCGAAACCCCTGTGCCAACAAAACCTGTCTCAACTCTGAATACCAAGCCCTGGGAGCCTGCTTAAGGCCATAGATAGCCTTATGCAGCTTACACACATAGTGCGGATGATCAGTGTCAACAAATCCCTGAGGCTGAGCCATATACACATCCTTATAAAGACGACCCTGTAGAAATGCATTTGTTGACATCCAACTGCCTGAGAGACCAGCCTCGAGAGACTGCCAAGGTAAGAACCAAGCGAATGGTGGCTGGCTTAACAACCGGACTAAAAGTCTCCTGATAGTCAATACCAGGGCGCTGATGAAATCCCTTGGCAACTAACCTAGCCTTATACCGATCAACACTGCCATCAGAAAGATACTTAGTCCGGTAAACCCACTTGCAGCCGACTAAGTTCTGAATACCATCAGGAGGGACCAACTCCCATGTACCATTGCGCACAAGCGCCTCAAACTCCTCGGACATGGCAGCCCGCCATTTCGGATCCTTCAAGGCTTGAGTGGCAGTAGAAGGCTCAAGAGAAGGATGAAGCTGAGCTGTGAGGGAGAGTTTTTGGATAGGCTTGCGGATATTTTTAGTTCTTATTCTCTAGATGTTGTATTAGATCCCTGAATATATTCTCATATACTCGGTGACACCCCGATTTTTGGGAGCAATTTGTATTAAGTTACGAATTTTATTGTGTTTTTTTAAAAGATTTTTCTTAAATTTAACTATTTCCGTATTTTTTAAAGCTTTTGTTGTGTTAAAATGGTTGAGTAGTTGGCTTGCCTAGTTCCACGATAGGCGCCATCACAACAATTTAATTTTGGATTGTGACATTTTTGTTCTCAGTTGATCAAGTATTTTGGCTTCTTTTGTACAAGTGGATCTGGGGCACTTCTCATTGTTCTTCACAAGAATTCGATTATTCCCGAGCTTTTATCCTTTGCGTATGTCATTTAGATCACAAACTATTTTTTTTATATTATATGATTGTATTAATGGTTTGTATGTTATAATCATCCTTTGAATTATTTTTTGTTCCCATTTATTATTCAATAATG
The DNA here is from genome assembly GCA_002018475.1 of Nicotiana obtusifolia. NCBI lineage: Eukaryota > Viridiplantae > Streptophyta > Magnoliopsida > Solanales > Solanaceae > Nicotiana > Nicotiana obtusifolia. Next base: position 300,119 of record MCJB01042580.1, read on the forward strand.
ATGATGCTTTAGCTATTTAATCCAGTTTAACAAAAATTGCTTGATTTATCCGGAGGAAAGATGTAATGATCCGATCTGTCGTTTTGAGCTCTAGCGCGTCATTCAGCGGTTTGAGGCTTTGAGTAGCTTCACTTCAGATATTATGATTTGTATGTGTGATCGGAATTTAAATTCGGAAAGTTCGGGATTGATTTGGAAAGAAAATTCTAATTTCGGAAGCTTTAAGTTGGAAGAATTGACTAAGATTTGACTTTTGAGTAATCGACCTCAGAATTGGGATTTGAAGGTTCCAATAGGTTCATATGATGATTTCGGACTTGGACGTATATTTGGGTTGAGTATCGGATCACCCGGGAGAATTTCAACGCTTATTTAGAAGGTTAGCATTTTAAAGGTTTAAGAATTTCATAAATTTGGCTTGAAGTGGATTTTGATGTTATCGATGTCCGTTCAGGGTTCTGAGCCTTGGAATAGCTTTGTTAGGTCATTTGTGACTTGTGTGCTAAATTTGAAGTCATTCCGGATTGATTTGATACGTTTCGACACAGGATATAGAATTTGGAAATTTAAGAACTTATAAGTTTGATTCGAGGCGCGATTCATGATTTTGATGTTGTTTGACGTGGTTTAAGGCTTTGACTAAGTTCGTATTGTATTTTGGACGTATTGGTATTTGGTTAAGGTCCCAAGGGCCTCAGGTGGATTCCGAATGGTTAATGGATTGATTTTTGGACTTGAGAAATGCTGAAGCTGGGCAGCAGCTGGTGTGATCGCTTCTGCGATGTCTTGGTCGTAGAAGCGATATCGCAGAAGCAAGGTCGAGCTCGCAGAAGCGAAATGGGAAGGGATTGGCAGTGGCCGCAGGTGCGAAGCTTTTCTCGCATCTGCGTGACCGCAGATGCGGCCCAGTGGTCCCAGAAGCGATAGGGAGTGAGGCAGACGCAGGTGCAAGGTTTGTGCCGCACCTACGGGAACGCAGAAGCGGATTCTTGGTCGCAGATGCGACTCCGAAGAAGCGGAGTCTTGTCCGCAGATGTGAAGGCAGGGGGCTGAAGGGTGACCGCAGAAGCAGTATTTTGGCCGCACGTACGGAACCGCAGAAGCGATCAAGTGGCCGCAGGTGCGAGAGGTCGCTGGGCAGTGTGTTCTTTTAAGAACGGGATTTAGCCCATTTTCTTTCATTTTCACTTGGTTGGGGCGATTTTGGAGAGCTTCAAGGGAAGATTTTCATCAAGCAACACAAGGTAAGTGATTCTCACCTATTACAAGTTAAATACATGATTTTTTTATGAATTTAAACATGAAAATCAGTAGAAATTTAGAATTTTGGTAGAAAATCTAAAATTTGATATTTTTGAATTTTGACCACGAAATTGGACATGGGATTTGGAATAAGTTATATATTTTAATTCATGGTGTTATGGGTAAATCTTATCTTCAAAAATGTTCGAAATCCGGGCACGTGGGTTCGACGGTTGATTTTATTGACTTTTCGAGTGGAGTTGGGGATTGTTATTAATTGATTAACTATGGGTAATAGAGTATATATTTATGGATTTGCACATCTGTTTTGCTAGTTTTGAAGAGAGGGGCATCGATTTGAGGTGTTTGAGAGGCGATGGAGCCGGTTTTAGAACTTCGGAGCGAGGTAAGTCTCCTGTCTAACTCTGTGAGTGGGAAACTACCCCAAGGTCATGTATTTGTTATGTGCTACTTGTTGCGGGGGCTACGTATGCACAAAGTGACGAGAGTCCATGCGTAGCTAGATTCATATTATGTCTGGGTAGACTTAGGTTCCCGCCATGCTATAACTGTACTATTTGAGTTGTCTCCTGCATATTAAATTCCTCTATTTTAAGTTGTAACTTGAGACTAGACTTGTATAGAGTGATAGACTTGCTATTGTAGAGATTCGACGGGGCTTCATGATTAGCAGCAAAATAATTATACTCCTCTTATGAATTTCTCCCGCGTTATGCGTTCTCATCGAAAGGTTTTCCTTAAAATTTATAACTCACACGTCTATTCGTGGGGGGGATCAAGGACCCGTCAAATCTTCTTATTCTTATGGGATCAGGCCGTTCGCCTCGGCAGGATAGATATATCTATGGTTCGTGCCATTCGACCCTCGGCAGTGCGCACATTATGATGGATCGGGCCGTACACCTCGGCAACATTATGTACCACACTCTCGTGGGAGCAGGTCGTTCGCCTCGGCAATAAAAATAGATGTATCTATGGTTCGGCAATGTTATGATGGATCGGGCCGTACGCCTCGGCATTTCTATAAAATACCTTATGAGTTCGTGCGTAATAATTGGCAAGAAGCTAGCATATCTGTGAGCTTTTCCTGATTGAATTGTAACGACCTATTTGTTAAGGTCCAAACTATATATACTCCGATTGAAGAGGTAACTACTAGATGAGAGTTTGAGTTATTGCTGAGAGGAGGATTGCGCGACGTATTATACCTGATATTTCGCTTATTTACTCTGACTCACACTTGTTTACTTCTACTGTATCTGTCTTATTGGATCATTAGTAAGTGTTGATATCGACCCCTCGTTACTACTTCTCTGGGGTTAGGCTAGATACTTACTGGGTACGCGTTGATTTACATACTCATTCTACACTTGCTGCACTTTTTGTGCAGGTACATATATGTTTGATGGTCTTTACGCCGAGGCGTGGCTATTGCGGGGACTTATTGTGAGCTGCATTTCATATTACGATCCGTAGCCTGTAGAGTCTCCATCATAGTTATTTACATTCTTCTGTCTAATTTGTATTTTAGACAGATGTTGTAATTTATTATATTTCCTAATTGATGCTCATGCACTTGTGACACCGGGTTTTGGGGGTCCCTACTGGTTGTTCATTATTGTAGTTCGTGTAAATATTACCTTTTACCCTATAAATTCTATTTCATACTATTTAATTAATAAAAATTTTGATTTCAAAATACTAAAATGAGTAATTAAGTGATTAATTACCATTGGCTTGCCTGACGGGGTGTTAGGCACCATCACGATCTTTAGTGAATTTTGGATCGTGACAAAAGAAACCGGATGAAATTGGTAATTCAATAGCTTCTAACATAGGGGATAACCCAATAGATTTATTTCAATAGAAGAATATGTTTTCTTATTTATTTTTTATTCGAAAAGACTAACAGTTGAATTTAAAGTGGAGAAAGAATATATTTTTTGCAATGAATTTTTTAGACTTTTGAATTGGTTAAAAGTTTAAACTTTACTAGATTATGTTAATCATATAAATATTTTTTAATAATGGATCATTAAGATTTAAGATTTTTTAATAACATAACTTAAGTCTTCTTTGTTTTGACTCGATTTTGACGTATACCTATTTTTCTTTCGGCAATGGATTAATATTTATGAAAATCAATTGAAGAAAATTGAAAAGAGAGTCGGTGAGAAAGCGCATAAGTTAATAGTAGATACTAAAAGCTTAATGATGGTGAAAAATACATTCAAGCACAAATATAATGAAAAACGACTTGGGTATCATGTAAACATGCAAAGAGGATGAAGCGAGAAATCGAGTTTTAGTCCATGTTGCTCCTCTTCTCTTTATTTGAATTGTATTTTTGCCGTTTATGTCCTTAAATATTAAGTTTCTTTGTCAAATACACGTCTTTTTCTTTCTTTTTCTCTAATTGAAGTAATAAAAAAAATGTAGTTTTATAACATACTAAGTTAAGATGCATAGAATTATGTATTTTTCTTTTAAAGCTAAACTTTATTAACCCTAAATATTATTTTCATAAACCTAATTATGATTCAGTCATAATCTCTGCAATATTGGTTTCCGTTATTGCTGAAGCAAAATTTTCAATCCTGCAGACTTTAGTGGAGGAGCAAAATTATAGCTTTAATCATTATTTTTAATTTGTTTGCACCCTTAATGTGTGTTTTGTTTTGTGATTTGCAACTTATCATTTTTAAAAAATAATAATAATTTGAACCCTAATCTATTTATTTACTTGCAAAACAATACCCAAGCTCAGAGATTATCACGAACAAGCTGCCTAGGTGTAGCTTCAAGAAAGGAGCTGCTAATATATTCAAATTTATCTCAAAGTTGCCCAAAGTACATTCCACCTACAAGCTTATAAGTTCCATTGTTGCATTAGTAGTTGATATATTGGAGTTATTGATGGCTGCTACATGCCACACATTCAACAAATCATTAGCTAGCATTACTTTGAGATTATATCTCGAGGAGAGCAGAAGTTATCAGTTCGGTCGAACTCAATAATTTTAGTTCAAACCATGTATTTGATTAAGAAATTTATTAAATATGTACAAACTATTAATTTAAAATTTGATAACTTAAAAGATTTAAAATCCTAAACCCGTAAACTTCAAATTCTGACTTTACCTCTGTTGATCTTAACACCAGTATTGATTTATTTGAGCTTTGCCTATATCCTCTAGATGTGGTAAAGCAAAGAGAGGATAAATGTTCTTGCTTTGAAAACGAAACCAACGTCTTGTTGAGCTTACTTTTCTAATTATGCTATTTTTTTTTTCTTATTTGTATTTTCTATTTTTCCTCATGGAAAACTTATAAAAAGAGTGGCTTTATTATTTTGCAAGAAAATAAAAAGATTAGAGTTCAAATTTTATACATACATACATATATACATATATATATATATATATATATATATACACACACACACACTTAAAATAAGAGGATAATTTGTAATATAGTGCAGCTGAGTGACAATTTAATAAGAAGCCACTTGATAATTTTAGAAAAAAATTAATAATGAAGACCTAAAAAGAAAATATAATTAATAAAATTAATTGAATTAATTTATCTAAAGCATAATTAATGGAAGTAACTAAGAAAGTTATCTAAAGCATTAAAGGATTTAAAATTAATTTAAGTATAATATAAGAGAGATAAAATTGTCTGACTTGAGAATTTTTTTTTTTTTTTGAAATAGAAAAGAATATCACTTTTAAATTTTGCATCTAAATTCTAGGTACTAGGATAAGATATTTATAATAATAATTACACACATAAAAATAGATAACGAAAATTAAAAGTAATAAAATTAAAACTCAATATTTTATGTTGAAAATAAAGGAGAACGAAAATTTAAGCTTGAGATAGCTACATATGCGTTAAGCTATATATTTTAGATTTATGTATCTTTTTCCTATGTATAATAATAAAATAATAATAATTGATATATCTTCTATATATTTATTTTGTTAAATCAATTTGAAAAATAAAATAAATCAAATCTTATCCAAGCTTTTGAATTGGCAAATAAAACTCCAAAGACGAAAAAAATATCTTGAGATCTTGGTAAAGTATAAAGTATGGGCATATGCATTTTTATTTATTTTGTCTATTATCAGATTAAACACTAGATGAAATAATTATATAAATTTATAATAGGGGAAACTAATACAGAAAGAGAGGAACTAGAGATAGTGTGAGAGAATAATAAAATAAAATAATAAATAAACATACTCAAAAATATTAATGATAAGCTTGAATCTAAGAAATAGAATAGAAGAATAAAAGTACATGAAAATTTTTCTTACAAGAAAAAGAATATAAAGAAAATTTTTCTATAGCGTAAAAATATAGTATATAGTAACTTAGGTTTCATTAATAAATAAAATTCATAATACCTTATTGAAAAAATACAAAAATATCATTACGATATTTATACATAAGATAAGACTTGTCTCTTTATAGTTTTGATGAATTAAAAATTACAATTTAGTAAAAAAAATAAATTATATTATTTAATAAAAAAGTATCCAAATATTTGAGTTGAAAAGAATGTACGAAAAGAGGGGGATAAAGATAATATTAAGATATTTATACTTTAAATAAATTAAATATAACAAAAGGTACGTAAATAATACTCAAAAAATTTATTGATAAAGTTAGACAATTAAAGATTTTGAACAATATAACATAAGTTTAAAAAACTAAAAATATTTTAGAGTAAGAAAATATATATATCTATATTATATTTTAAAAAAATAGTGACGAAATATTAGGACGGTTGACAAGTTAATAAAAAATCACATTAGTAAACATGAATAGTACTAAGTACTTGCTAATTTAAATGTAACGACCCGACCGGTCGTTTTTCCTTCTAGATCCCCGTTCCCGTAAATAAGACTATCCGTATGTGCCTTTACTATTTTATAACTTGTGGGGATGGTTAGTTCGGGATTTGGAAGGGTTCAGGCTGAAATCGGAACACTTGGTCCCTAATTTGGCTTTAAAAGGCTAAGTTTGACTTTGTTCAACATTTTGAGTAAGCGATCTCGGAATCGAGATTTAACAGTTTCAATAGGTTCGTACAATGATTTTTGACTTGGGTGTATGTTTGGATCGGGTTTTAGATGACTCGGGAGCGTTTCGGCGCTTAATATTGATAGTTGGCATATTGAAGGTTTTAAAGTTCTTTAAATTTGGTTTGTAGTAGGTTTTTGTGTTACTGAGGTCCATTTGGGATTCCAAGTTGGGGAATAGCTCCGTATGGTGATTTAAGACTTGCACGCAAAATTTGGTGTTATTTCAAGTAGTTTAAGTATGTTTCGGCACGTTCGGAGTAAGTTGGAAGAACTTGAAGCTCATAAGTTGATTCAATTTGATTTGGGGTGTGATTCTTAGTTTTGATGTTGTTTTACGCGTTCCGAGGACGCGAGCGAGTCCGTTTTATGATTTCAAACTTGTTGGTATGTTTGGACGGGGTCCCCGGAGGCCCGAGTGTTAATAGGACGAAACGCGGACCGAGTTTGGACTTGGAGGAAATGGCTGAAGCATCCAGCTTCTTGTGTAACCGCACCTGCGGAAGGCCAGCCGCAGGTGCGAGCTCACAGAAGCGAGCCAGCGACTGCAGAAGCGGCCCAGCATAGGCTGCCCAGGAACCGCAGAAGCGGGCAGGAGGACCGCACCTGCGGAAGCGCAGGTGCGAAAAAGATGATCGCAGAAGCGGAGGGGAGGCGCAGGTGCGACGAGCTAGCCGCAGAAGCGAGCCGCTGGTCGTAGAAGCGAGGAAGCCAGCTGAGGGAGGACCGCATCTGCGAGGCCCTTTCCGCAGATGCGGCCAAGGAGCTGCAGGTGCAAAAATCGCTGGAGGCAGAATGGTTTATTTAATGCGGGACTTTGGCTAATTTGGCTCATTTTATTTCATCTCTTGTGCGATATTGGAGTTATTAGAGAGGGATTTTCACCTAGCACTTGGAGGTAATTAAATTCTATCTAATGTAAGTTAAGTACATAGATTAAGGGTAGATTTTAACATATAAAATTGTGAAAATTATGGGTTTAGATGAAAATAGGTTTTGAAAAACATGGGATTTAACCACGAAAATGGTTAGGGAATTGAGTGACAATCATATATTTGAGTTCGTGAGGTTATGCGTAACAACTTTCTTTGAAAAGTTTTGGAATCCGGGCATGTGGGACCGGGGGAGAATTTTAAGAATCTTCCAATTTGGGTTGGGTAATTATTCTAATTGTTAAATTATGAACTTTGGAACATGTATTGATTAATAAATATAATATTTGACTAGTTTTGGATTGTTCGGCACCGAGTTAAGGCTTTAGAGCGAAATTATGACTGGAAAGTGAGCCTTGAGACGAGGTAAGTCTTTTGTCTAACCTTGTAAGAGGAAACTCATCCCCTTAGGTGTATTTTTGTTGTGAATTGTACGTATGGGGAGCTATACACGCACTAGGTGACGAGAGTCCGTGGATAGCTATATTCTTTATAATGTCTGGGTAGTCTTTGGCTTACACCATGCCTTGTTTGCTCTATTATGTTAGTCATGCATATTAATTATCTTAATTAAAGCTGTGATTAAGGATTTTAAGTTTTAAAGTCTCCTGTTTAAATTTCTTATATGTGGGGAAGAATGGAAGAATTTTATAATAACTTTGAGAAATCTATGTTCACTCGCGTCGCAAGTATTTCTGCGAGCGAGGTAAATTTCCTCTACTCTTATGAGAGCGGGTCGTTTGCCTCGGCAGGTTAATAGATGCATCTATGGTTCATGCTGTTCGACCCTTGGCAGTGCACAGTATATTTCTGGATCGGGCCGTACGACCTCGGCATAAATCGTGCGTGATAATACTTGGAGCCTAATTTTGCTTGATATTAATTTATGGTTTGAGCGGTTATAATTATTTAAATGACAAGAATTGACTCGGAATTTGTTGATTGTGAAAGAATTATTATTCTCTGCTTGTTATTGAGTTGTATCAATTATTTTACATAATCCATGCTTATTTATGATTCCTGCATTTTATTGTTAGCCCATAGTAAGTGTCGAAGTCGACCCCTCGTCACTACTTCTTCGAGGTTAGACTTGATACTTACTGGGTACATATTGTTTATGTACTCACGCTACACTTCTGCACTAACCATGCAGATTCTGAGGCAGGTACATCTGGTAGTCACCCCGGCGCACACCCTTGATACTCCGAGACTGAGCGGTGAGCTGCCTTCCGAGCCATTCTGCAGCACCCGAGGTTTTTCTTTTGTGTTTTTCTTTCTGTCTACTTCATTTTGGACAATATTTGTTTTATATATTCTACTAGTAGCTCATACACTTGTGATACCAGGTCTTGGCGCACACACTAGTAGACTTTATGATTTTGGGATTACCGCTACTGTTATGATTGCACTTGGCTGCTTTTGTCCTAGTTATTTAAATTTGTTGTTTCGTAACCGCTTAATTAATGGGAATCTAATTACTTGGGAACTTATTAAAAAGAGAAATCACGTGGTTAGTTCAGTATTGGCTTGCCTAGCGACGGAGCTGGGCACCATCACGACCTATAAGAGAATTGGGTCGTGACAACATGGTATCAGAGCACTAGGTTCACGTAGGTCTCACAAGTTATGAGCAGGCCTAATAGAGTCTTGCAGATCGGTGCGGAGACGTCCGTACTTATCTTCGAGAGGCTATAGGGTGTTAGGAAACTACTCTTTCTTCATCTCCTATCGTGCAGTTGACGGTATACTGAGTATCTTTCTCTTATTCTCTCACATATGGTGAGAACACGCACAACAGATATTCCAGGCCCGGGAGGAGCTACTCCCCCTATTGCTAGAGGCCGAGGCAGAGGCATGGTGGGGGCACCGGCTCGAGCTAGGGGACGACGACGTCCCAGAGTTGCTCCAGCTATGCCACCAGCAGATTCAGTAGAGGATCCTATTATTGAGGAGCATGGCGAGGTGCCTGCGGCAGCGCCAACCCCGGTAGATTTCATGTCGGCACCGGGCTTCCATGAGGTCATGGGTCGTATGCTACGGTTCATGGATACTATAACCCAGGCTGGTTTATTCCCAACAGACCCAGTCACATCTCAGGCTGGAGAGGGAGCACAGACCCTACTGCTCAGGCTCCTGGGCATGCAATTGCTGTATATCAATACCCCGGGCACACTAACCGTGGGCGGAGCCCAGCCGTGATAGTAGCCATACCTGAGCCCAGACCAGCTGCGGCCGGCGAGCCACAGAAGCTGTTGGACAGATGGACTAGGCTACACCCTCCTGTCTTCGGAGGTGAGCGACATGAGGATCCTAGGACTTCATTGATCGGTGCAGAAACAGACTGCACAACATGAGGATATTAGAGACCCACAGGGTGGATTTTACTACTTTCCAGCTGGAGGGTAGGGCTCGTAGATGGTGGCAGTCTTATCTTCTTGGTAGACCAACAGGTTCTCCTCTCTTGACATGGGTTCAGTTTACACGCCTTTTCTTGTATAGGTGTATTCCCTCCTAGAGGAAAGAGTTGCGGTTTCAGTTTGAGCAGCTCTAGCAGCGTCAGATGTCAACAAACGATTATGAGGCAAGGTTCTCTAAGTTGTCTCACCATGCACTTATTATACTTCCTACTGAGATGGGGAGGGTACGGAGGTTGTTGTGGGGTTGCACTCCGGTATTCAGGCCACTATGGTACGAGAGGTTGAGAAGAGGACTTCTTACCAGCTAGTTGTGGAGATAGCTCAGAGGATTGAGGGTTATCATCAACGGGGCCGAGAGGTTTCGTTATTCTGGAGGGCTTAGTGGTGTTCCATCTCGGGAGAGAGGTTAATTTGGGAGAGGCCAGCCTAGCAAGCCCACATATCCAGCACCGTCGCCTCCTCGGAGCGTTCTAGTGCAACCTCATTTCAGCGACATGCAGAGAGTTCATACCGCCCACCGGCTATTCAGGGTTCCTCCAGTGGGTATTCAGGCCATTAGGTTCATACTTCAAGTCAGCAGTCCCCCGTGTCGAAAGGTTATTTCGAGTGCAAGGATTTCAGCTATGTGTGGAGGTTCTGCCCCGGGCTTCGGGGCAAGGCAGTGCAGCAGGGTTCTGAGCCTATGATTACAACACCAGTAGCCGCACTCGCCGTCTAGCCACCCATAGGCAGAGGACAGGTGGGTAGGGGCCGTCCTAGAGGTGGAAGCCAGGCAGGTGGAGGCCAGTCGGGTGGCGCTCCAGCTAGATTCTTTGCTTTCCCGGCCAGACCAAATGTAGTAACCTCAGATGCCGTTATCACAGGTATTATTTCTGTCTGCGGTAAGGATGCTTCGATATTATTTGATCTAGGGTCTACCTATTTATATGTGTCATCTCTATTTTCTCATTTCCTGGATGTTTCTTGTGAGTCCTTGGGTACTCCTGTCTATGTGTCCACTCCGGTGGGCGATTCTGTTATTGTGGATCGGGTCTATAGATCCTGCATCATTACATTCCGTGGTTATGAGACTAGAGCAGATCTTCTGCTGCTTGACATGACCGACTTAGAGGTCATCCTAGGCATGGACTGGTTATCTCCATATCACACCATCCTTGATTTCCATGCCAAGACTATTACCTTGATGATGCCAGAGTTGCCTAGATTGGAGTGGAAGGGTTCGTGTGTAGCACACCTAGTCAGATCATCTCTTTTATGAAGGCTCGACACATGGTCAATAAGGGTTATTTGGCTTATCTAGCTTATGTTCGGGATACTACCGCAGAGACTCCTGCGATTGATTCAGTACCCGTAGTCCGGAAGTTCTCTAATGTATTTCCTTCTGATCTTCCAAGCATGCCACCAAATCGTGATATCGATTTCTGCATTGATTTGGCTCCAAGTACCCAGCTTATATCTATCCCGTCGTACTGTATGGCTTCGAAAGAGTTGAAGGAGCTGAAGGAACAACTTGAGGAGTTGCTTGCAAAGGGGTTCGTCAGGCCGAGTGTATCATCATGGGGTGCACCAGTGTTATTTGTGAAGAAGAAAGATGGGACTATGCGGATGTGCATTGATTACCGCCAGTTGAACAAAGTTACCATCAAGAACAAGTACCCATTGCTGTGGATTAGTGATCTGTTTGACCAGTTGCAAGGTGCCAGGGTGTTCTCTAAGATCGACTTGAGATCGGGGTACCATCACTTGAAGAATCGGGATTCGGATGTTCCGAAGACTGCCTTTCGGACAAGATATGGCCATTATGAGTTTCTAGTGATGTCCTTCGGTCTGACTAACGCCCCGACGGCGTTTATGGATTTGATGAACAGGGTGTTCAGGCTGTACATTGGTTCGTTTTTCATTGTCTTCATTGATGACATCTTGATCAACTCGCGTAGCATGGAGGAGCACGAGCAACATTTGAGAGTGGTGCTTCAGACCTTGCGAGAATAGAAGCTATATGCTAAGTTCTCCAAGTATGAGTTTTGGTTAGATTATGTGGCATTCTTGGGGCATGTTGTATCAGGAGAGGGTATCAAGATGGATCCCAAGAAGATCGAGGCAGTCCGGAGTTGGCCTCGTCCTGCCACGGCAACTGAGATCAGGAGTTTCTTGGGGTTAGCAGGTTATTATCGTCGGTTTGTGGAGGCTTTTCTTCTTGACCCAGAAGGGTGCTCCGTTCCGTTGGTCCGATGATTGTGAGGCGATTTTTTAGAAGCTCAAGACAGCTTTGACTACGACACCGGTTCTAGTGTTGCCTTCCGGTTCGGGGATGTATACTGTGTATTGCGACGCTTCACGCGTTGGTTTGGGTTGTGTATTGATGCAGGAGGGGCGAATTATTGTATATATTTCACGTCAGTTGGAGCCCCATGAGAAAAATTACCCTGTACATGATTTGGAGTTGGCCGCGATTGTTCATGCTCTTAAGATCTGGAGGCATTATCTTTATGGAGTGTCCTGTGAGGTATACACCGATTATCGTAGCTTCCAGCATTTGTTCAAGCAGAGGGATCTCAATTTGAGGCAGCGCAGGTGGCTTGAGTTACTGAAGGATTATGATATTACCATCCAGGCAAGGCGAATGTAGTTGCGGATGCCTTGAGCAAGACTACGGAGAGTATGGGTAGCTTGGCATTCATTCTAATAGAAGAGAGGCCATTAGCTTTGGACATTCAATCCTTGGCTAACAGACTCGTGAGATTGGACATTTCAGAGCCCAGTCGAGTTCTTGCATGCGTCGTTGCCTAGTCTTCACTATCGGAGCAGATCAAAGCTTGTCAGTTTGATGATCCGCACTTGTTGGTTCTTAGAGAGACGGTACTACGGGGTGGTTCCAAGGAGGTTACTATTGGTGAGGATGGTGTTCTGTGACTCCATGGTCGCCTATGTGTTCCAAATGTCGATGGCTTGAGGGAGAGGATTCTAGAGGAGGCATACAGTTCTTGGTATTCTATTCATCCAGGTGCTACGAAGATGTATCGCGACCTGAGGCAGCATTATTGGTGACGGCGGATGAAGAAGGACATAGTTGAGTATGTTGTGAGATGTCTAAATTGCCAGCAGGTTAAGTATAAGCATCAGAGGCCAGGTGGCCTACTCCAGCAGATGGCTATACCTGAGTGGAAGTGGGAGCGCATTACTATAGACTTCGTAGTTGGGTTGCCGCGCACCTTGCAGAAGTTTGATGCAGTTTGGGTCATTGTTGACAGTTTGACCAAGTCGGCACACTTCATTCCGGTTGCGACTATGTATACTTCAGAGAGGTTGGCCCAGCTTTATATTAAGGATATAGTTCAATTGCATGGTGTGCCTATTTCTATCATATCAGATAGAGGCCCTCAGTTTACTTCGCATTTCTGGAGAGCAGTACAAAGTAAGTTGGGGACCCCGGTAGAACTCAGCACAACATTCATCCACAGACCGACGGGCAGTCGGAGTGGACAGTTAAGATCTTGGCGGACATGCTCAGGGCGTGTGTGATTGACTTTGGAGGGCAGTGGGATCGATGCTTGCCTTTGGCTGAATTTGCTTACAACAACAGTTCTCTGTCCAAATCGAGATGGCTCCATTTGAGGCTTTATATGGTCGGCGATGTCGTTCTCCCATCGGATGGTTTGAGCCCGACGAGTCTAAGTTATATGGTATTGATTTGGTGAAGGATGCCTTTGAAAAGGTAAAGTTGATTCAGGAGCGACCTCGCACAGCACAGTCCAGACAGAAAAGTTGATTCCGGAGCGACTTCATAAGTTGATCCAATTTGGTTTGGAGTGTGATTCTTAGTTTTGTTGTTGTTTTATGTGTTCCGAGGGTGCGAGCGAGTCCGTTTTATGATTTCAAACTTGTTGGTATGTTCGAGTGGGGCCCCGGGGGCCCCGGGTGTTAATCGGACGGGGCTCGGACCAAATTGGAACTTGGGAGCAACAGCTGAAGCTCCCAGCTTCTGGAGCAATCGCACCTGCGCTCGGCCAGCCGCAGGTGTGAGCTCGTAGAAGCGGCCCAATGTGGGCTGCCTAGTGACCACAGAAGTGGGGCGGGTACTGTACCTGTGGAGGCGCAGGTGCGAAGAAGGCCATCGCAGGAGCAGACTAAGGTCGTAGGTGCGACGCACGCATCGCAGAAGCATTCTCGTAGAAGCGAGCCACTGGTCGCAGAAGCGAGCCGCTGGTCGCAGAAGCGAGGGAGCCGACTAAGGGGAAGGACCGCATATGCGAGGCCCTTTCCGCAGATGCGGCTATTGAGCCACAGAAGCGAAAAATCGCTGGGGCAGAATGGTTTATTTACTACGCGGCTTAGGCATTTTGAGCTCATTTATTTCATTCCTTGGACGATTTTTGAAGCTCTTAGAGAGGGGTTTTCACATAACACCTTGAGGTAAGTAATTTCTATACAGTGTCAGTTAAATACATAAATTATGGGTAGATTTAACATGTAAAATTTGTAGAATCATGGGTTTAGATGAAAATCCTAGGTTTTGATAAAAATGGGATTTAACCACAAAAATGATTATGGAATTTAGTGAAAATCATATATTTGAGTTCATGAGGTTATGGGTAACAACTTTCTTCAAAAATTTCTGGAATCGGGGCACGTGGGGCTGGGGGTGAATTTTTGGAATTCTTCAATTGGGGTTGGGTAATCACTTTAATAGTTAGGATATGAACTTTTGAACATGTATTGATAACTTTATATAACATTTGACTAGTTTCGAGTCGTTCGGCATCGATATGAGAGTTTAAAGCACATTTGTGGACCAGAAAGTAAGCTTTGAGATGAGGTAAGTCTCTTTTCTAACCTTGTAAGAGGGAATTAACCCCATAGGTGAATTGAATTAACATGTGCTTCTAATTGTGGGGGCTATGTACACACGAGATGACGAGAGTTTATGCGTATCTATTAGTTATACTTATGTCCAGGTAATTTAGGACCCAAATCATGTTATACTTGCGATGTTGGCACCCTACTTGTTAATTTACGCGTTTAATTCATATTTGGACATGATAGAGGAATTGTAAAAGGGCGAATTTCATTTACTTGAGTTTTGAAACGGTTACTTGACCGTTAATAAGAATTGGTGCTTCTTTGAATATTAGCCTCTTAATAATCTTTGAATCGATTGTTTTCTCTTCTTGTGGAGCGTGCCGAACGCCTCAGCAGTAGAATAGATGTATCTATGGTGCGTGCCGTTCGACCCTCGGCAGTGCACAATTTATATATTTGTATGTTGGATCGGACCGTATGACCTCGGCATAATCCGTGTGTAATAATCCTTGGAGTCCAATTATAATTGATACTGTTTCATTGGCTTGAGAGATTAATTTATTAAATGATGAAAACTAATTTAAAATTTACTATTAGTGAAAGAATTATTTATTTATTTCTTGTTATTGAATTTTCAGCTGTGTTTATATAGCTCATGCTTAAATTATAAATTCGGTATTTTATTGTTAGCCCATAATAATTGTCAAAGTCAACCCCTCGTTACTACTTCTTCGAGGTTAGACTAGATACTTATTGGGTATATGTTATTTATGTACTCACGCTATACTTTTGCACTAATCGTGTAGGATCTGAGGCAGGTGCATCTGGCTATTAGTCTGGCGTGCATCCTTGATTTCTACGAGACTTTGCGGTGAGCTGCCTTCCGAGCCCTTTTTGCAGTACCCGAAGTCCTTCTTTTGCTTTTACATTCTGTCTATTTCACCTCAAACAGTAGTGTAGTATTTTCTTTTGCATATTTTACTAGTAGCTCATATACTTGTGACACCAGGTCTTGGAAGTTATGCTAGTAAACACATGATGATTTTTGGATATTTACTCATCTCATTTGCTCTTAAAATTATTTATCTCTCATTTTATTTAAACTTTTACTTCCTATTTATGCATTAATTAAAAATCAGTTATTTCTAAAATGTTAAAAGAAACAATCACATGGTTAGTTCACTGTTGGCTTGCCTAGCGGTAACATTGAGCGCCATCATGGCCTATAGGAGAAATTGGATCGTGACAGTACGGCCCAAAATATATGTATATATTATGTGCACTGCTGAGGGTCGAACATCACGAACCATAGATGTATTTATCAACCTGCTGAGGCGAACGACCCGCTCCCATGAGAGTAGAGGAAATTTACCTCGCTTTCAGAAATACTTGCGACGTGAGTAAACATAGATTTCTCAAAGTTATAATAAAATTCTTCCATCTTTCCCCACACATAAGAAATTTAAACGGGAGACTTTAAATCTTAAAATCCTTATCTCAGCTCTAGTTAAGACAATTAATAAGCATGACAAACATAATAGAGCAAACAACACATAGTGTAAGCCTAAGACTATCCGGACATCAGGTAGAATATAGCTATGCACGGACTCTCGTCACCTAATGTTGACGTAGCTCCCCACACATATAATTCATAACAAAAATACACCTAAGGGGATGATTTCCCCCTTACGAGGTTAGGCAAGAGACTTACCTTGTCTCAAAGCTCGCTTTCCGGTCTCAAATTCGCTCTAAAGCCTCAACTCAGTGCCAAAAAATCTGAAACTAGTCAAATGTTGCATAAATAAGTCAATATATGTTCCAAAGTTCATAATTTAACTATTAGATTAATTACCCAACCCAAATTGAAAGATTCATAAAACTCACCCCCCGGGCTATTGTGCCTGAATTCCAGAATTTTTCAAAGAAAGTTGTTGCCTATATCCTCACGAACTCAAATATATAATTTTCACTCAATCCCATGATCATTTTTGTGGGTAAATACCATTTTTTATCAAAACCTAGGGTTATTCATCTAAACCCATGATTTTCATAAATTTACATGTTAAACCTACCCATAATCTATGTATTTAACACACATTGGATAGAAATCACTTACCTCAAAGTGCTAGGTGAAAACCCCTCTCCAAAAGCTCCAAAATCGCCCAATGAATGAAAGAAAATGAGTCTAAATAGTTTAACTCCAGACTTAAATGAACCTCACTGCCTCCAGGACTTCCGCACCTGCGGTCACTAGGCCGCATCTGCTACACCACTTCTGCAGAGAAAGGTCCGCTTCTGCGGAATTCCCCAGGCCAGCACTGGACGCTTCTGTGGACGGGATACTGCTTCTGCAGATGGTCAAGGCCACATGCGGCCCCATCGCACCTGTGGGCAATTCCTCGCAGAAGCGGCTTTCGGGTTTCTCCGCTTCTACGGCCCCTGGCCTAATGACCGAAGCCGCTTTTGCGGCCACAAGCTCGCATCTGTAGGCTCGCACCTGCGGCCGTAAGCCCACAGGTGCAGGCACACCAGATTTGGTGCACCAGCACCTCTTTTTGAGTCCTAATTCGGTCCGTGCATCGTCCGGATTACACCTGAGGCCCCCGAGGCCTCGTCCAAACAAACCAACAAGCTTGTAAACATAACACGGACTCACTCGCACCCTCAGAACACAGATAACAACATTAAAACTAAGAATCCCAGCCTAAAACCCATAGAATCAACTTATAAATTTCAAATTTTTCCAACTTGCTCCGAAAGCGCCGAATCATACTTAAATCACTCGGAATGACTCCAAATTTTGCGTGCAAGTCTTAAATCACCATACGGAACTATTCCCAAGCTCGGAATCCCAATTGGACCTCGATAAAACCAATTCCTACTTCAAACCAAATTTTAAGAACTTTAAAAAAACCTTCAATGTGCCAACTTTCAATATTAAGCACTGAAATGCTCCCGGTTCATTAGAAACCCGATTGAAACATATGCCCAAGTCCAAAATCATCATACGAACCTATTGGAATCGTCAAATCCCGGTTACAAGGTCATTTACCCAAAACATTGACTCAAGTCAAACTTAGCCCTTTTAAAGCCAAACTAAGGAACCAAGTGTATTGATTTCAACCCGAACCCTTCCAAATCCTGAACTAACCACCCAACATGTCATTAAACAGTAAAAGCACATACGTGGAGTCTTATTTAGGGGAACGGGGATCTAAAAAGCCAAATTACCGACTGGGTCATTACATTCTCCACCTCTTAAACAAACATTCGTCCTTGAACGGGTCTAGAATTGTACCCGGAGTGCTGAATAGGTGTGGATATCTGCTCCGCATGTCCTCCTCGACCTCCCAAGTCACCTCCTCGACTGGTTGGCCCCTCCATTGAACCTTTACCGCAGAAATATTCTTGCACCTTAACTGGCAAACCTGTCTGTCAACAATGGCCACTGGCTCCTCCTCATATCCCACGCTCTCATCTAACGGGACCGTGCTGAAGTCTAACACATGTGACCTGTCGGCATGATACCTCCGGAGCATAGACACGTGGAAAACCGGATGAACTCCTGATAGAATGGGAGGCAAGGCAAGCTCATAAGCGACCTCCCTAACTCGTCTCAACACCTCAAATGGACCTATAAACCTTGGGCTCAACTTGCCCTTCTTCCCGAACCTCATGATTCCTTTCATCAGCGAGACCATCAAGAGAACCTTCTCGCCCACCATAAATGATAAATCACGTGCCTTCTAATCCGTGTAACTCTTCTATCTGGACTGTGTTGTGCGAAGTCGCTCCTGAATTAACTTTACCTTTTCCAAGGCATCCATAGCCAAATCAGTACCATATAACTTAGCCTCACTGGGCTCAAACCATCCGATGGGTGAACGACATCGCCGATCATATAAAGCCTCAAATGGGGCTATTTTGATGCTGGACTGATAATTGTTGTTGTAAGTAAACTTGGCCAAAGGCAAGAATCGTTCCCACTGCCCTTTGAAGTCAATCAAATCTGAACCGTCGGCTCCAACTTCTCGTCGGTCTGCGGGTGAAAGGTTGTGCTGAGCTCTACCTGGGTCCCAAACTCACTCTGCACTGCCCTCCATAAATGCGAAGTAAACTGAGGTTCTCTGTCTGATATGATGGAAACAGGCACGCTATGCAACCGAACAATCTCCTTAATATAAATCTGGGTCAACCTCTCTGAAGAATACGTGGTAGCAACCAGAATGAAGTGTGCCGACTTGGTCAACCTGTCGATAATGACCCAAACTACATCAAATTTCTGCAAGATCCGCGGCTACCCAACTACAAAGTCCATAGTAATGCGCTCTCATTTCCACTCAGGTGTAGTCATCTGCTGGAGTAGGCCACCTGGCCTTTGATGCTCGTACTTAACCTACTGCATTTAAGGCACCTCAATACATATCAACTATGTCCTTCTTTATCCGCCGCCATCAATAATGCTGCCTCAATTCGCGATACATCTTCGTAGCACCTGGATGAATATAATACCGAGAACTGTGTGCCTCCTCTGGATCTTCTCCCTCAAGCCATCAACATTAGGAACACATAGGCGACCCTGGAGTCGCAAAACACCATCCTCGCCGATAGTAACTTCCTTGGCACCACCCTATAGTACCGTCTCTCTGAGAACCAACAAGTGTGGATCATCAAATTGGCGAGCCTTGATTTGCTCGAATAGTGAAGATTGGGAAACAACGCATGCAAGAACTCGATTTGGGCTCTGAAATATCCAACCTCACAAGTGTCTTAGCCAAATACTGAATGTCCAAAGCTAGTGGCCACTCCCCAGCTTAAATGAATGCCAAACTACCCATACTTTTCGCCTTTCTGCTCAAGGCATCCGCAACTACATTAGCCTTGCCCGAATGATAAAGGATGGTAATATCAAGCTCTTTTAGTAACTCAAGCCACCTGCACTGCCTCAAATTGAGATCCCTCTGCTTGAACAAATGCTGCAAGCTGCAATGATCGGTGTAAACCTCACAGGACACCCCAAAAAGATATTGCCTCCAGATCTTAAGAGCACGAACAATCGCGGCCAACTCCAAATCGTGTACCGGGTAATTCTTTTTGTGGGGCTTTAGCTGACGTGAAGCATATGCAATAACTCGCCCCTCTTGCATCAGTACACAACCCAAACCAACACGTGAAGCGTCGTAGTACACAGTGTACATCCCTGAACCGGAAGGCAACACTAACACTAGTGCTGAAGTCAATGCGGTCTTGAGCTTTTGAAAGCTTGCCTCGCAATCATCGGACCATCGGAACGGAGCACTCTTCTGGGTCAATCTAGTCAATGGTGCTGCAATAGATAAGAAGCCTTCCAAACCGACGATAATAACCTGGTAACCCCAGGAAGCTCCTGATTTCAGTCGTTGTGGTGGTACGAAGCCAACTCTGAACTGCCTCGATCTTCTTGGGATCAACCTTAATACCCTCGCCTGATACAACATGAGACAATAATGCCACAGAATCTAACCAGGACTCACACTTGGAGAACTCAGCATATAGCTTCTATTCCCGCAAGGTCTGAAGCACCACTCTCAAATGCTGCTCGTGCTCTTCCATGCTACGTGATTAGATCAAAATGTCATCAATGAAGACAATGACAAATGAATCAATATATGGCTTGAACACCCGATTCATCAAATCCATAAACGCCACTAGGGCGTCAGTTAAACAAAAAGACATCACTAGAAACTCATAATGGCCATATCTAGTCCGAAAAGCCATCTTCGGAACATCCGAATCCCGAATCTTCAACTGATGATACCCCGATCTCAAGTCGATCTTGGAGAACACCCTAGCACCCTGCAACTAGTCAAATAAATCATCAATACGCGGCAACGGGTACTTGTTCTTAATGGTAACTTTGTTCAACTGGCCGTAATCAATGCACATCCACATAGTCCTATCTTTATTCTTCACAAATAACACCGGAGCACCCCAAGGCGACACACTCGGTCTGACGAACCCCTTTGCTAGCAACTCCTCAAGCTGTTCTTTCAACTCCTTCAACTCTTTCGGAGCCATGCGATACAGTAGAATAGATATAGGTTGGGCTCCTGGAGCTAAGTAAATAAACAAAATAATATCACGATCTGGTGGCATGCCTAGAAGATCAGAAGGAAACACATCGTAGAACTCCCGGACCACGGGCATTGAATCAATCACCAGAGTCTTTGCAGTAGTATCCCGAACATAAGCTAGATAATCCAAACACCCTTTCTCGACCATGTGTCGAGCCTTCAGAAAGGAGATAACCCGACTAGATGTACTGACAGACGAACCCTTCCACTCTAATCTAGGCAACTCTGGCATCGCCAAGGTAAAAGTCTTGGCATGGCAATCAAGGATGGCGTAATATGGAGAGAATCAATCCATACCCAGAATGACCTCAAAGTCGATCATATCAAGCAATAGAAGATCCGCTCGGGTCTCATAACCACAGAAAGTGACAATGCAGTACTGGTAGATCCGATACACAATAACAGAATCGCCCACTGGAGTGGACACATAAACAGGAGCACCCAAGGACTCAAGAGTAACACCCAGGAACTGAGAACAGAGATGAAACATACGAATATGTAGACCATGGATCAAACAGTATCGAAGCATCCCTACCGCAGAAAAAAATAATACTTGTGATCACGGTACCTGAGGCCACTGCATCTGGTCTAGCCGAAAAAGCATAGAATCTAGCTGGAGTGCCACCTGACTGGCCTCTACTTATCTGACCTCAACCTCTAGGGCAGACCCTACCAACCTGCCCTCTGCCTCTGGGCGGTCAAACGGCTGGTGTAGCAGCTGGTGTTGTAATCATAGGCCGGTGTCCCTGCTACACTGCCTTGCCCCGAAGTCTGGAACAAAACCTCTTCATGTGACCAGGATCCCCACACTCATAACAACCTCTCGGAACGGCGGACTGCTGATCGGAAGTCTGACCCTGATGGCCTGTACCCACTGGAGGAACCTTGAATAGCTGGTGGCCGATAGGAACTCTCTGGCATGATGCTGAAATAGGGCAGCACTAGAGCACTCCGAGGAGGCGACGGTGCTGGATATGCGGGCCTGCTAGACTGACCCCTCACGAACTGACCCCTGCCCCTAGCCGGGGCACCACTGAACTCTCTAGAATACCGAAACTGCTTATCCCTCATAGCCTGCTCCTGACCATGCTGACGTGCACCCTCGATCCTCCAAGCTATCTCTAAATTAGCTCATAAGAAGTTCCCATCTCAACCTCTCGGGCCATAATGGCCTGGCTAGCAGAGTGCAAACCTGCAACAAACCTCCGCACTCTCTATACATCGGACGGGAGTATCATAAGTGCATGGCGAGACAACTCAGAGAATCTCGCCTCATAGTCGGTCACCGACATCTGGCCCCGATGGAGCTGCTCGAGCTGAAATCGCAACTCTTCCCTCTGAGAGGGTGGAATATATCTACCTAAGAAGAGGCGTGTGAACTGGTCCCAGGTCATGGGAGGAGAACCTACTGGTCTGCCGAGAAGATATGATTGCCACCACCTGCGGGCCCTGCCCTCTAGCTGGAAAGTAGTAAAGTCCACCCCATGGGACTCCAATATCCTCATGTTGTGCAGTCTGTCCCTGCACCAATCAATAAAGTCCTTGGGTTCCTCATGTCTCTCACCTCCAAAGACAAGAGGGTGTAGCCTGCTCCATCTGTCTAATAGCTTTTACGGATCGCCGATCGCAAGCTGGTATGGGCTCCGATATAGCTGCTGTAACTGGCTGAGCTCCGCCCACGGGTAGTGCACCCAGGGTCTGATATATGACAGCTACATGCCCAGGAGCCTGGGCTGTAGGGGTCTGTGCTCCCCCTCCCGCCTAAGATGTGGCTGGGTTCGCTGGAAATAAACCAGCCTGAGTCATAGTATCAAAGAGCTGTAGCATACGGCCCATGGCCTCCTGGAATCCCGGTGTGGACATGAAATTCACCGGGCCTGGCTCTGCTACAGGCACCTCACCCTGCTTCTCAATTATGGGATCCTCTACTGGATCCACTAGTGGTGTAACTGGAGCAACTCTAGGATGCCCTCGTCCTCTACCACGAGCTAGAGCCCTCCCTCAGCCTCTGCCTCGGCCTCTAGCAACAGAGGCAGCAGCTCGTCCATGGTCGGGAACATCCGTTGTGCGCATTCTCAACATCTGTGAGAGAATGAGAGAAGATACTTAGTACAACATTAATTGCACGATAGGAGATGAAGAAAGAGTAGTTTCCCTAACACCCTATTGCCTCTCGAAGATAAGCACGGACGTCTCCGCACCAATCCGCAAGACTCTATTAGGCCGGCTCATAACTTGTGAGGCCTACGTGAACCTAGTGCTCTGATACCATGTATTCACGACCCAATTCTCCCATAGGCCGTGATGGCGCCCAGCTCCGCTGCTAGGCAAGCCAACAGTGAACTAACCGTGTATCTATTCTTTTAACATTTTTGAAATAGTTGATTTTTAGTCATTACATAAGAAAGAGATGAGTATTTAATAAAATAAAATGTAACAAATTGTATGTTCGAGTGTAGTAAAATAAATACTCAAAAATCATTAAGTGTCTACTAGCAAAAGTTCTAAGACCTGGTGTCACAAGTGTATGAGCCACTAGTGGAATACACAAAACACTAAACTACTTTCTGAAGTAAAGTAGATAGAAAGTAAATACAAAAGAAAGACTTCGGGTGCTGCAGAACGGGCTCGGAAGGCAGCTCATCGCCAAGAGTCTATGTATTAGGAATGCACGACGGGATGATATCCAGATGCACTTGCCTCAGATCTTGCACGGTTAGTGTAGAAGTATAGTGTGAGTACATATACAACATGTACCCAGTAAGTATCTAGTCTAACCTCGAAGAAGTAGTGACGAGGGGTCGATTTCGACACTTACTATGGGCTAACAATAAAATACCGAAAATTTTAAAGAAGCATGAGTTATGTAAATAACCATAAATATCCATAACAAGCAGTAAATAAATATTTCTTTCACTAATAATAAATCCCAAGTCAATTTTCATCATTAAATAATTGTAACCTCTCAAGCCAATAAAATCATATCTAGAAGATTAGGCTCCAAGTATTATTTCGCACGATATATGTCGAGGTCGTATGGCCCGATCCAAAATATATGTATATATTGTGTGCACTGCAGGGTTCAACCGAACGAACCATAGATGCTTCTATTAAACTGCCAAGGCGAACGTCCCGCTCCTATGAGAGTAGAGGAAATTTACCTCGCTCGCGGAAATACTCGCGACACGAGTGAATATAGATTTCTCAAAGTTATTATAAAATTCTTCCATCCTTCCCCACACATAAGAAATTTAAATGGGAGACTTTAAATCTTAACATCCTTAATCTCCGTTCTAGTTAAGACAATTAATATGCATAACCAACATAATAGAGCAAACAACACATAGTGTAAGCCTAAGACTATCCGGACATCACGTAGAATATAACTGCACTCGAACTCTCATCACCTAGGGCGTACATAGCTTCCCACACATATAATTCACAATAAAAATACACCTAAGGGGATGAGTTCCCTCTTACAAAGTTAAGCAAGAGATTTACCTTGTCTCAAAGCTCGCTTTCTGGTCTCAAAATCGCTCTAAAGCATCAACTCAGTGCCAAAAAATCTGAAACTAGTCAAATGTGGTATAAATAAATCAAAATATGTTCCAAAGTTCATAACTTAACTATTAGAGTAATTACCCAGCCAAAATAGGAAGATTTATAAAATTCACCCCACGGGTCCAAGGGCTTGAATTCCGGAAATTTTCGAAGAAAGTTGTTACCCATAACCTCATGAACTCATATATATAATTTTCACTCAATCCCATAACCATTTTCATGGGTAAATCCCATTTTTATCAAAACTTAGGGTTACTCATCTAAACCCATGATTTTCATAAATTTACATGTTAAAACCTACCAATAATCTATGTATTTAACTCACAATGGATAGAAATCGCTTACCTCAAAGTGCTAGGTAAAACCCCCGCTCCAAATGCTCCAAAATCGCCCAATGAATGAAAGAAAATGAGTCAAAATGGTTTAACTCCCGACTTAAATGAACCTCACTGCCTCTAGGACTTTCGCACCTGCAATCACTAGGCCGCATCTGCGATATCGCTTCTGCGGAGAAAGATCTGCTTCTGTAGAATTCCCCAAGCCTAGCAATCGCGGCTTCTGCGGACAGGATACTGCTTCTGCGGTCCCGCTTTTGCAGATGGTCAAGTGCACCTGTGGCCCCATCGCACCTGCGGGCTATTCCTTGCAGAAGCGAGGTCGCTTCTGCGCTTGGTTCTCCGCTTCTGCGGCCCTTGGCCAAATGCCCTAAAGCCGTTTTTGCGGCCACAAGCTCGCATCTGTGGGCTCGCACCTGCGGCCATAAGCTCGTAGGTGCGGGCACACCAGATCTGGTGCACCAGCAGCCCTTTTGAGTCCTAATTCGATCTGTACATCATCCGAATTGCACCCGAGGCCCCCGAGGCCTCGTCCAAACATACCAACAAGTTTGTAAGCATAACATGGACTCGCTCGCACCCTCAGAACACAGAGAACACCATTAAAACTAAGAATCGCAACCCAAAACCCGTAGAATCAACTTATAAATTTCAAATTCTTCCAACTTGCTCCGAACGCGCCAAATCATACTTAAATCACTCAGAATGACTCCAAATTTTGCGTGCAAGTCTTAAATCACCATACGGAACTTTTTCCAAATCCCAATTGGACCTCGATAACACCAACTCCTATTTCAAACCAAATTTAAAGAACTTTAAAAAAACCTTTAATGTGCCAACTTCCAATATTAAACGCTGAAATGCTCCCGAGTAATCCAAAACCCTATCCGAACATACGCCCAAGTTCAAAATCATCATACGAACCTGTTGGAACAGTCAAATCCTGGTTCCGAGGTCATTTATTCAAAACATTGACTCAAGTCATTTTAAAGCCAAAACTAAGGAAAGAACTGTTCCGCTTTCAACACGAACCCTTCCAAATCCCGAATTAACCACCCCAGCAGGTCATAAAACAATAAAACCACATACGTGGAGTCTTATTTAGGGGAATGGGTATCTAGACAGCAAAACGACCGGTCGGGTCGTTACAACGGCTCAGGAAGCAGCTCACTACTAGGCCTCAGGGTATCGGGGATGCACCACCGGTGTGACCGCTAGATGCACCTGCCTCAGATCCTTCACGGTTAGTGCAGAAGTATAGCGTGAGTACGTAAACAACATATACCCAGTAAGTATCAAGTCTAACTTCGAAGAAGTAGTGACGAGGGGTCGACATCGACACTTACTATGGGCTAACAGTAATGAAATACAGATTTCTAAATAAGCATGGGTTATTTAAATAATAATGATAACTCAATAACAAAAAGAAAGTAAATAATTATTTCACACATGGAAAGGCCTAAATAAATTCCTGCCTTATATAATCTTAGTCTCTCAAGCCAGGAAAAGATATCAAATAAAATTTCATTTCGAGTGTTATCACGCACGATTATGCCGAGGTTGTACGGCTCGATCCAGAATAATATGTACATTGCCGAGGGTCGAGCGGCACGAATCACAGATGCATCTATCTACTGCCAAGGCATTCGGCCTGCTCCACAAGAAGAGAGAATACTTTATAAACAACCGGTTTGAGAGCTAATACAAGGCTAATGTACAATGAAACACCATTTTTTTATTAAGGGTCAAGTAACCCTCCAAGACTCAATAAAAGAAATCCGGTCTTTTACAATTCCTCTAACAGGTTCCGATAATATTTAGGCACTTTAATTAACAAGTAGGATGCAAACATTTCAAGTATTTCATGATTCGGGTCCTACTACCCCGACATAAGCATAGTTAGCAGCTATGCACGGACTCTCGTCCCCTCGTGCATACTAAGTCCCCCCAATTAGAAGAAAATAGAAATTTAAATCACCTATAGGGTAAATTCCCTCTTACAAGGTTAGGCAAGATACTTACCATGTCTCAGAGCTCGTTTTCCAGCCTCAAGTTCACCCTAAAGCCTCAATTCAGTGCCAAACAATCCGAAACTAGGTAAATATTGTATAAATTAATCAATATACGCTCAAAAGTTAATGATTTAGCTATTAGAGTGTCACGACCCAAACCGATGGGCCGCGATGGGCACCCGGTGCCTTACCTAACCGAGTACCAATGTAATGTATTTTTTTCTTATCATACCATCATAGGTAAATGGGCTATAAGGGCCATCATGAGAAAACCAGAATAAAACATAAGGGAATACTAGACATGGGACGACCCAACATGATATAGAAACTTATACTTGTGATATACAAGGCCTATAAGGCCGACATAATCATTTGAATACTTAAAACGTAGGCCGGCAAGGCTATACAATCATTCATAAACATGACATCTGTCTACAAGTCTCTAAGAGTACATAAACTTCATAAAGGCCGGGACAGAGCCCCGCCATACCAATAAATACATGTCCAAAGCATACTGACCAAATAAGTAACTCCATAGCAAATGGAGAGTACCAACACCTTCCGCTGAGCTGATAGCCTACTAGGAGGACTGTCAACCTGTCTATCGGGACCTGTGGGAATGAAACGCAACGTCTCCAGGCAAAAGGGACGTTAGTGCAAATAAAGTACAGAGTATGTAAGGCATGAGAAGCAGTATATAAAAGACATAAAAGAAACATGGAGTAACAACTCAACCTGTAAGTCTGAATAGCTCTGTGAATCATGACACATTTATAATGTTCTGCTTATGTGTATAAATGTCATACCACGCATAGGTATATGCGTACATAACATCATCAAGCCTATAAGGGCATCTCATCATATACCTCAGCCTCTGTGGGCGAAATCATCAACGAATACCAGCTGACTAGGTGGTGGTGCGTATATAACGCCATAACCTTTCTCCATACTCCATATACATATAATATACGCGTATATAATGCCATCTTGTCATGGGTGAGTGTACATGTTTAAATGAATGCAATGCATAATGAAGTAAGTCAATACGATCTCTCGGAATGTCATGAGACCCATGAACAGACGATATGGTAGGACATATGGGGAATCAAGAACATAGGTAACCCTAGTACTTCTAAGAATAGAATCATTTGTGAAAGTTTCATGCTTGTTCATTTCGTTATATCATATGGATCATGCCAAAAGGAAAGAAGGGATAGCTTTAACATACCTCAAGTCGTCAATGCAACTCAACAACAAGCTTATGACAACTAGCGCACCAACCCTATAACAAAGAAATACATGTACAACTTAGATGGCGCTAGTATATCACGTATCTCAAATGATAACTCGATTCTAAAATAAAACGTGCTGCATTTCCCCTGGTTTTACTGCTCTCTCAAGCCTACTATAGGCGAGATACAAACATGATACAGTCGGCAACTCAAAAACAATCCAACTACAATTCGGGACCTTCAATACAACAAAAATCCCAAATATACCATCACCCAATCAACAAGTTATCAATTAGCCTGAAATTGCAACGACGAGCGACCAGCCTACTGCCCTACCACATGTGGCGTTTCTCCACGCCCTTCATCCTTCCAAATTCCATAAATCAATAGCACAATAGGCCAACACAAGTGGACTACAAAACAGCCCACTAAAAGTGAAATAAATCGAACTCGCGGCTGTCGATCACCGTCCCATGAGTTCTAACTATTAGGAAACGTATTTATCAACATTCTTTGATATTTAAAAGCTTAAGTACAGAAATTAGACATTTTCTTAACTATGAAGTACCTTCCAAAACTCAAACTACAAAGAAAAAGAGAGGCGATATAGCGATACTTACGTCGTAGGGATCGTTCTAATGTTCTCATTTCTTGATTTCGTAACCAGGATGTTAATCTTCTTTGAAACCCTATAAGAGAGCTTAAGTATATGTTTATGGGTGTTCTCCGGTCGTTTTCTATGGAAAAATGAAGATAAAGACGACCTAAGACCTATATATATCAACTTTGGAAAAGTCAAAGAGGTGCTAGCTTCGCACCTTAGCATTGCTCCATCTTCCGACACTTATATCTTTTTATTCGGATGTCGTATGAACAAAATGTTAAGCGTGTCAGATACAAAATTCCAAGATCTTAAATTTGGTATATAATATGTCCCAAAAAGACCTTATATAACACACGAAATGTATTGCTCAAAAAGCTTCAGTGACACACCTACTTGTCACCTATGCAGTCTCTACAGTCTTGCGAAACTGCAAATATCACTCTACTCCTATGTCGTATCAACAAAAGGTTTAATGCGTTAGAAACTAGACTCGTAGATCTTCAATTTGATATGTGGATCATCCTATAATTCCAAGTATATTGGGAGAAAAGCTCTTCTACATTTGACCTAATTTTCAGCATATTTATAAATATAACTTGTGATGACATTTGCCAACTTTTGTTCCTCAACTCGCTTGACTTTAAAACATAACACACTACTATAATAAGCCTAAAATAACTCATAACATAACTTCCTTATCATGTTAAGAACCCTAGTATCAGCCCAAAAGTATATGTTATAACATTCCCAACTTGTCGACATTCGACGAAACTTATTTCCTTCTATTTGTTTAGCTTCTAAGCCTTTCAAACCTCTTGGTACTTGTTATCCATGATCTTATAAATTTGTAACCTTCAAGGTAACATGATTAACTTATTTTATGTACTTTCAAAGACGATCTCATTTTTGAGCTTACATCAATTGACTTATGATGTACTCTCACGTACAAAAATATGGGGTGTTACATCATTCCCCCCTTTGGAACATTCGTCATCATATGTTTAATGATGTGCCTATCATTCTCATAACCTATAACTTTTGTGAATACTTTAATACTTTCCTTGCCATCTAGGCGACTGTTCTATGAATAAATTCAAAGGCCAGGGCGTTCCCCTCTTTAGCCCTCTTTCTCACACCACGACTTGTGATCGGAATTCTTCCAATCTCGTAATTGGTCCTACCTTCTGTCATGCAGTCTGTATGACTTTGTCCTTGTATGTGCGCCTATGCGTTGTGAACATCTACAGAACTATGACAAGCTGCCCTTATGGGAATCTATAGGTGTATTGAAGTTCTTCGCTCGATACTTTATCGAACATACGACTATTTCTATATCTTGTTTCCTAGCCCTAGTTATCTATGCTAATGGCTTTACTACATCTAGGTAGGTCATACTATACCATAACGCTGACTTCGGTTTATTATTACCGAGGTCTGCTACTCAACTCTAGGTTACTCTCTCGCTGCTTATCCTGTATGTATAAATCTAAGTCCTTTAAAGCTTCCTCATTAGTGTTCAACTTAATAATGACGGCCTAATCTCATCTCATAATTTGTAACTTTTATCCATCCATTGTTGATTCACCTTAAAGTTGATCCATAATCTACCACTGATAACTTGAAACCTCTTACGTAATACATTATCACTAGGGCTCATGTTGCATCGGGGAACATTTGAAGTGATTTACCTGATCCACCTAAGGACAATATTATACTTCAATAACTGTATTTCATAGCATCCCAATGCAATTCATCTTATGGGGGGTACTCTAATCCTGTGCAATTCATGAAATACCTTTTCTTTAAACCATTACTCAATCAAAGGCCTAAGCGTGATCCTCTTATCTATCACAATTACACCCTTATTCTACTACCAGGGAATCATTCCATCTCTTCTAAATGCACTTAGTCTTAGGCTCCTCCGAGTTCATACAGGCTATACTGAGCTTTCTATAACTTACAAAAACTATCAAATATCTTGTTGGGCTTAATCTCGAGACCTTACCTATTCTCGTCACCTTCTCACTCACCTTTTCTTATCCTTACTCCTATCTACCAAAAAAAATTGTCGTTCTACCATTCTTTAGCTTGCGACCTACACATATCTATTTATACTACTCGCAACCTTCCTTTAACTTGATAGCACCATAGATCTCTTTCTGTGCATTCTCAGTTGTCTTTAAATGTAATCAATTACTTTTCTTGGTCGTTCTTCCACCTGCCGCATGAATACTTGGCTTATCTTATTGCCCACGAATATTGGAATTTTTTGCAACTCATATAATCTCAAATATCACTTTTGATTTTTTTTCTTCCCGTTCATTAGCCAGGATAGGTGCCACTTTCTTATGGAGTGCATAAAATGTTGTAGTGGGACTGTTGTTACAAGACCATTTCTTCTTTATGTCACTATATTTAGGTTAACCCTTCTTCCTTATATCCTCAGCTAGTCTTTCCTTGTAGTACTTAGGGGAGACCCTCTGACTCCTGTAATGCTACAAGCTTATTACATCGTATACCTAAAGGAATTTTTGATGTTCTTACTCCCCTATAATTATACTTAGTTACTTACCTTTGCGCCCTTGTACTCGTAGGGTTGCTTCTGAACTGAAATTTAAACTGTCTTCCTAGTGGCACTCACTTTTATTTCCGTAACACTTATACGGTACCTTTAACTCCCCAAACTCATATAAGAATATTTCTCAAGTACCACAATGTCATATCTGCGAGACTGAATTCCCTATGTTGGGGTTCACTACATTTATCTTGACGATATACTAATTTGTCTGTATCCTCTTGTCTAGCCATAACTAGGCTCTTCCTGAATCAGCTACTAACTACTCGTTGGTCCATTCTCATATCTATATTCTGCATAATCTCTCTTGGATTATATCCTTTATCTTAACCTACCCCTTGCACTGGCTCCTTATGTATCAAGTATTCATTTGCACTTATTTACCAATAACATCTTGTGCTGGAACCCTTACTGCCTCTACCCGGCATCGTGCTTGCATAATGTTCTGGAGTCGTAACATATATGTATAATCTAAATAAATGCAATCTCATTCCTTTCGCCTTTTTACCACATTCTTCCTTTACTATTCTGTAGTTACCTGCACCACTTAACTCCGATTTAATACCACATCACACTATCTCCCCCCCCCCCCTTTAGGGGAGTACTAAGCTTTAGTGCTACGGCGATCTACCTATAGATGTTTTACGTCTTCATCTTTGGCATTTTTTCACGTCATCAATGACCCTTACTAGCCTTACAGTAACCCTTTTTATACCAGGGATAACTGAATTCCTTATGCACAACGGTGACACCTAGTGTAACTGGCAAGCCTATTCCTTTAAGCTTAACTCTGTTCACTGTGCTTGCTTTAGGGAAGCGTCTTTCTGAATGACCTTTAAAGGTTATTCTTTTGTTTTCCATTCTATTATTGGCGAAATATCTGAAATTCTCACAATGCTGACTATTATCAAATCCTTCGGCCCCTAATTCATATTCAATTTATCTTGTTCACTAGCCCATACTGATTTCTATTACTCCGGGGGTCTAACTTTTCCTTCTGGTAATTTGAGTCACCAACTTATTTCTTGAAATGAGAATATGACTTTATGGCTTATACTCTATTATTATTTCAAGGCCTGCCTTCTCTTGTCTATCCCTTCACTTGACTATAGACTATGTCATCCTGTTATCACTCATTTATCACATCTTACTCATAATGCTTCATTTACTCTCTTCTTATTCTCCTACTAATATTTCTGTCTATCACTTTATTCTGAAAACTTCAACAAAACATTCTCTCTTGACTAGGGACTGCAGTCATACTAAGGTAAATATTAATCCTTTCTAGGATTCCAGTGCCTATCTTCTGAAATTTATGAACATGCTAGTATTCATATTTTAACTGTTCTATTCTAGAAGCACCATCTAGGTGTTTCGCAAGGAGAACTATTACCATGTTTGCAATATCCTTCAGAAATGCCAGCTAACGCTAACAATCCATCTATCATTTTGGGTTACTCTAACCCCAGCTGGATCCTGATATTCTGTCCTTCTCTTAAACTATATTTGTTAGCTCTCATAGGGCATAACTAAGATGGGTGTGGCCAATTGTCCATACCTCTGTTAATGTTGAAGGTAACTCAAAATGTTTATATTTCTCTGCCTGAATTGTAAATACGGATAACCTTCACTAACTGGGTACCTCGTACCCTTCCTCACCTTGCTTCTTTTACTTGTTGAAACTTATATCTACCTTCTAATTCTCTTATTTAGTTTTACCATATGGGTAGATAGCTATTCTTCCCTTAGGGCTCCTTAACAAGAAGCTTACATGTCTTAGTACACACATGATTTGCTGAAGACTTTACATTTACTCATCACAAGGATGATGCAAAATCTAGTTCCTCTGACTCAACTCTTTCACAACCACATTCAATCTCTTACCAACTGTCTTTTGGATAAGATATCGTTGTATTACGAATAAATTAGAATTTAGAAGTTTGAATTCTTACAACCGAGCTCTACCACACGATATAGAATAAGAAGAAAGAGTGACAATCCTAAATGCCCTATAGCCTCCTACTTATAAGTGTGGTGCACAACACACCCATAAACAAGACTCTACTAGATACGGCTTGTAGATTCCCTAGGATGGAACTGCTCTGATACCACTTTTATCACGACCCAAACCGATGGGCCGCCATGGGAACTCGGTGCCTTACCTAACCGAGTACCAATGTAACATATTTTTTTCTTATCATACCATCATAGGTAAATGGGCCATAAGGGCCATCATGAGAAAACCAGAATAAAACATAAGGAATACTAGACATGGGACGACCCAACATTATATAGAAACTTATAATTGTGATACACGAGGCCTATAAGGCCGACATGATCATTTGTATACTTAAAACGTAGGCCGGCAAGGCCATACAATCATTCATAAACATGACATTTGTCTACAAGTCTTTAAGAGTACATAAACGTCATAAAGGCCGGGACAGAGCCCCGCCATACCAATAAATACATGTCCAAAGCATACTGACCAAATAAGTAACTCTGGAGCAGAGAGTACCAACACCTTCCGCTGAGCTGATAGCCTACTAGGAGAACTGTCAACCTGTCTATCGGGACCTGCGAGCATAAAATGCAGTGTCCCCAGGCAAAAGGGATGTCAGTACAAATAAAGTACAGAGTATGTAAGAATGAAAAGCAGTATATAAAAGACATGAAAGAAACATGGAGTAAAGAACTCAACTTGTAAGTCTGAATAGCTCTGTGAATCATGAAACATTTATAATGTCATGCTTATGTGTATAAATGTCATACCATGCATAGGTATATGCATACATAACATCATCAAGCCTCTAAGGGAATCCCATCATATACCTCGGCCTCTGTGGGCGAAATCATCAATGTATACCAGCTG
Source organism: Nicotiana obtusifolia (assembly GCA_002018475.1). NCBI lineage: Eukaryota > Viridiplantae > Streptophyta > Magnoliopsida > Solanales > Solanaceae > Nicotiana > Nicotiana obtusifolia. The sequence continues at coordinate 333,928 of MCJB01042580.1, forward strand.
ACTAGGTGGTGGTGCGTATATAACGCCATAACCTTTCCCCATACCCCATATACATATAACATAGGCGTATATAACGCCATCTTGTCATGGGTCAATGTACATGTATAAATAAATGTAATACATAATAAAGTAAGTCAATACAATCTCTAAGAATTTCATGAGACCCATGAACAGACGATATGATAGTAGGACATATGGGGAATCAAGAACATAGGCAACCCTAGTACTTCTAATATAGAATCATTTGTGAAAGTTGCATGCTTGCTCGTTTCGTTATATCATATGGATCGTGCCAAAAGGAAAGAAGGGGTAGCCTTAACATACCTCAACTCATCAATGCAACTCAACAACAGGCTTATGACAACTAGCGTGTCAACCCTATAACAAAGAAATACATGTACAACTTAGATAGTGCTAGTATATCACGTATCTCAAACGATAACTCGAATCTAAAATAAAAGGGGCAGTACTTCTCCTGATTTTACTGCTCCCTCAAACCTACTATAGGAGAGATACAAACATAATACAATCAGCAACTCAAAAACGATCCAACTACAATTCAGGACCTTCAATACAACAAAAACCCCAAATATACCATAACATACCCAATCAACAAGTTATCAATTAGCCTGAAATTGCAACGACGAGCGACCAGCCTACTACCCTACCACATGTGGTGTTTCTCCACGCCGTTCATCCTTCCAACCTCCATAAATTAGCAGCACAATAGGCCAACATGAGTGGACTACAAAACAGCCCACTACAAGTGAAATAAATCGAACTCGTGGCTTCCGATCATCGTCCCGTGAGTTCTAACTATTAGGACACGTATTTATCAACCTTCTTAAAAGCTTAAATACAGAAATTAGATGTTTTCTTAACTATGAAGTACCTTCAAAACTCAAAGAAAAAGAGAGGCGATATAGCGATACTTACGTGGTATGGATCGGTCTAATGTTACTGCCTCTTGATTTCGTACTCGGGATGTTAATCTTCTTTGAAACCCTAGAAGAGAGCTTACAGATATGTTTATTGGTGTTCTCTGGTCGTTTTCTACGGAAAAATGAAGATAAAGACGACCTAAGACCTATATATATCAACTTTTGAAAAGTCAAAGAGGTGCTAGCTTGGCACCTTAGCATTGGCCCATCTTCCGACGCTTATATCTTTTTATCCGGATGTCGTATGAACAAACTGTTAAGAGCGTCGGATACAACATTCCAAGACCTTAAAATTGGTATATAATATGTCCCAAAAAGACCTTATAGAACACAAGAAATGTATTGCTCAAAAAGCTTCAGTGACACACCTACTTGTCACCTATGCAGTCTCCGCATTCTCGCGAAAATGCAAATATCTCTCTACTCCAATGTCGTATCAACAAAGGTTTAATATGTTAGAAACTAGTCTCATAGATCTTCAATTTGATATGTGGATCATCCCGTAATCCAAGAATATTGGGTGAAAAGCTCTGCTACATTTGACCTAATTTTCAGCATATTTATAAATGCAACTTGTGATGACCTTTTCCAACTTTTGTTTCACAACTCGCTTGACTTCAAAACGTAACACACGACTATCGTACGCCTAAAATAACTCATAACATAACCTCCTTATCATGTTAAGAACCCTAGTATTATCCCAAAAGAACATGTTATAACATTCCCAACTTGTCGACATTCGACGAAACTTATTTCCTTTAATTTGTCTAGCTCCTAAGCCTTTCAACCCTCTTGGTACTTGTTATTCATGATCTTAAAGATTTGTAACCTCCAAGGTAACATGATAACTTACTTTATGTAATATCAAAGATGATCTCATTTCTGAGCTTATGTCAATTGACTTATGATGTACTCTCACGTATGAAAATTTGAAGTGTAACATAGAGTAATTCTCCAACCCAAATTGAAAGATTTTTTAAATTCACCATCGGTCCCACGTGCCCGGATTTCGGAAATATTTGAAGAAATCCTCACAAACTCAAATATATAGTTTTCACTCAATCCCATAACCATTTTGGTGCGTAATCCCATTTTTATCAAAACCTAGGGTTATTCATCTAAACCCATAACTTTCACAAATTTTCATGTTAAAATCTACCCATATTCTATGTTTATAACTCACATTGGATAGATATTACTTACCTCAAATAGTTAGGTGGAAACCCCTTTCCAAAAGCTCCATAATCGCCCAAGAAAATGAAAGAAATGAGTCAAAACAATGGTCTAAGTCCGTCTTAAACGGCCTCACTGCCTTTAGTGATTTCGCTTCTGTGGACGGTCTACCGCTTCTGCGGAAGCCAGGTCGCATCTGCGGTCAGGCCTGGCCAGCCTCTATGGCACCTACAGTCGCTTCCTCGCAGAAGAGAGTCTGCTTCTGCGGTCTACAGGCCAGAGCCCAGGCCGCTTCTGCGGTAGGAATCCGGCATCTGCGCCTTTGCAGATGCGGGCCTTTCCCCGCTTCCGCGACCACGAGACAGCCCCTCCCTTGCACTTCTGCGGCCCTCGGCTCGCTTCTGCAAGCTCGCATCTGCAGCCAAAAGCTCGCAGATGTGGGCACACTAGAACTGGTGCACCAGCAGCCCTTTGGACTCTATATCGATCCGAGCATTGTCCGGATGGCACCCGAGGCCCCCGAGGCCTCGTTCAAACATACCAACAAGTTCGTAAACATAAAATGACTCGGTCGCACCCTCGGAATGCAGAAAAAAACATTAGATCTAAGAATCGCAACCCAAAACTAATAGGATCAACTTATGAACTTCAAGTTCTTCCAACTCGCTCCGAACGCGCCGAATCATACCTTAACTACTCGGAATGACACCAAATTTGTGTGAAAGTCTTAAATCACCATACGGAACTATTATCAGGCTCGGAATCCCAATTGGAGCTTGATAACACCAAATCCTACTTCAAACCTCATTTAAAGGACTTTAAAACCTTCAATATGCTAACTTCCAATATTAAGCGCCGAAATGCTCCCGGTTCATCCAAAACCCAATCCGAACATACGCCCAAGTCCAAAATAATCATACGAACCTATTAGAATCGTCAAATCCCAGTTCCGAGGTTGTTTACTCAAAATATTGACCCAAGTCAAACTTAGCCCTTTTTAGCCAAACTTAAGGAACACAAGTGTTTCGATTTCAACCTGAAACCTTCGAAATCCCAAAATAAACATCCCCGCAAGTCATAAAACAGTAAAAGCACATAAGGGGAGTCTTATTTAAGGGAACGGGGATCTAGAAAGCAAAACGACCGGTCGGATTGTTACATTCTCCACCTCTTAAACAAACGTTCGTCCTCCAACGAGTCTAGAATCATACCTGAAGTGTTGAATAAGTGTGGATATCTGCTCCGCATGCTCTCCTCGGCCTCCCAAGTCGTCTCTACGACTGATTGACCCCTCTACTGAAATTTTACCCAGAAATCTTCTTGGACCTCAACTGGGGAACCTGCCTGTCAACAATGGCAACTGGCTCCTTCTCATAACCCAGGCTCTCATCTAGCTGAACCGTGCTGAAGTCTAACACATGCACCTGTCAACATGGTACCTCCAGAGCATAGACACGTGGAAAATCGGATGAACTCCCGATAGACTGGGAGGCAAAGCAAGCTTATAAGAAACCTCCCCAACTTGTCTCAACACCTCAAATGGACCTATAAACCTTGGGCTCAACTTTCCCTTCTTCCCGAACCTCATAATTCCCTTCTTCGGAGAGACCTTCAAGAGAACCTTCTCGCCTACCATAAGTGATAAATCACGCGCCTTCTGGTTCGCGTAACTCTTCTGTCTGGATTGTGCTGTGCGAAGCCGCTCCTAAACCTACTTTACTTTTTCCAAGGCATCATTCACTAAATCAGTACCATATAACTTAACCTCGCCGAGCTCAAACAATCCGATGGGCAAACGGCATCGCCGACTATATAAAGCCTCAAATGGAGTCATCTGATGTTGGACTGATAATTGTTGTTGTAAGAAAACTCGTTGATGTTTAGCTTAAAGAATATATATTTCTATATATATCGCCTCATATTTGACTCTTGTTTCGTGAAATTGGTATGTTAAATGCTATGATTTATATTAATTTGAAGTGTTTTTATGTGTAGGAATGAATCGGGAGCAATTGGGGGCGAAACGCGCAAGATTTGAGCCAAAACGAACAAAAACTGAATGAATTGAGCATCTGGGCGCCACAGGCAGCGCCTGGCGCCACCTGTGGCACTGGAGGCAGAATGCTTTTACAGGTAGCGCCCTGGTGGGCGCCTGGTGCTACTCAGGGTGCCGCTGACGTGATTTTGTCCAAATTCACCCGGGACAAGGTTATTTCGGCCCTAGACCTACCCAACACGTATAAAAGCAAGATAAACCTATTTTTGAAGGGGGAGATGCCACTTTGGAGGAAAAACACACACGGGATCGTTAGGAAGGGGAGAATTCTCAGTTTTCTTCATCTTTTTCTAGTATTTCCAATTGTTTAAAACTTATGCAATTGTGTGATTATATTATGAGTGGCTAAACACCCATTGTTCTGGGGTTGTGATTAGCCATGAATATTGTTGTTTAACGTTAACTTAACCTTGATTATAATTCACCAACATATGATTGTTTTTTCAATTCTGTGTTTAATTGCTTAATTGTCTGGCCAGCAGTTAGATTTTATTTACTATCTATGCTATGCTTGGGAAAGTCGTGTTTAGATTAGAGAAGAGTTGAAGAGAGCATGATCTTAACCCTTAGGGGGAGCGGATTTGTGGTTAGGATAGGAATATACCTAATCACCGTGCTTAGTTAAATATCATGATCTTAATGCGTTCTTAATAGATTGATTTCATAGGAATATAGGCGTTAATCTATTGAGAATAGGCGAGTAGTACTTCGGGAGAAGGCTATGAGAGTATTTATCGATTAATTAGCAACCATGAGTGAATTATATGAAAGGGAGAGCTAATTCGAACACAATACGATTGGTAAATCAATCACAACCCTGGAATACTTGTCTCTACTAAATAAACAACAATCAACTAGTTACTTGATAATTTAGTTATTACTTAGAATTGTAGTTTAGCATAATTAAACTTTTGAACTCGAATTTAGCTTGACGGAATAACAATATTGGTGTGTTAGTGAGTAGTTGATATAAGTCCCTGTGGGTACGAGATCTGGACTTCCAAATCCTATATTACTTGTCGGCCACATATACTTTCGTGTGCATTTGGGAGCAACAAGTTTTTGGCGCCATTGCCGGGGACTTAAAAATTAGCTACTTTGCCGACTTAAGCTTTTATTATTTATTTGTTCAAGTTTTAATTATCAGTTTACCTTGTTTGTGTTAACGCAGGCTCTTCTCTTGAATGCGGAGGAGTAGAAGCGCAAACAATCTCCTTCCTCTTGATCCTGAAATTGAACGGATACTTCACAGAGTGACGAGAGAGGTCGAAGTTAGAACTCGAATAGAAAGAGAGTTGGACATCGTAGTTCAACCACAGCCAATAGAGATGGCACGTAACGCAGAGCATTCGGTGATAGAAGCCGCAAGGCCCAATCTTACTAATATGACTCAGGCTATTGTGAAACCTGAGATCACAGGGCATTTTTAACTCAAATAGTACATGGTACAGCTGATTCAGTCCACAGGGAAATATGTGGTTCTATCTCATGAAGATCCGCAAAGGCACATTCAAAATTTCTTGGAAATTACGGACACCTACAATTATCCGAACGTTTCCAAGGATTATGTCAGGCTGACACTTTTTCCCTTTTCACTGCTGGGGGAAGCGAAGGAATGGCTGTAGAAAGATCCCGCAAACTCAATCCACACTTGGGACGATCTAGCAAGGAAATTCTTAATCAAATTTTTCCCCACCAAGAAGACAAAGTCATTAAGGAGTCAAATTCTTGGGTTCGAACAACGAGATAGAGAGACACTTCGTCAAGCCTGGAAAAGCTACAAGAAGCTGCTCAGAGATTGCCCGCATCATTTTCAGACTGATGAGGAATTGGGACACACTTTTGTTGATGGATTAGATGAGGCCTCAAAGATGAATCTTGGCTCAGCTTGTGGAGGCAGTTGCATGGCGAAACCATATAGTGAAATTCAACTCTTGCTGAATAACTTCACTGCTAATGATCATAACTAGCAATGAGATGGGGATTCACGCAAGGCAAGTAAACAGAAGGCAGTCGGGTTGATTGAGCTTGATGACTTCTCGGCCATGAGAGCTGAGATAGCAAAATTGGCAAACCAGATGAATAGAATGACAATGCAACAGGCACAACAGATGCAACATGTACAATAGATGTCTCTTTGCTACGAACTATGTGGTGACAACCATATGAGTGACATGTGCCCCACGAATCCAGAATCTATATACTATGTAGGACAGCAGAGCAGGGGTCCAATGAATCAGAATGCCCAATATGGGAACACTTATAACCCAAATTAGAAGAATCATCCCAACTTCTCATGGGGTGAAAATCAGCCGAATCAGAGTTATTATAGACCCCAAGGAAATTTGAATCAACCTCAGAAGCAACCTCAACAGGTAGAAGAGAATGGGAATGAATTGTTGAAGCATTTGTTGCTTGACAATAAACAGTTCAGGACCGAATATCAAGCCCTCACCACAACAGTGAGAAATTTGAAGCGTCAATATCAAGCCTAGCTATTATTGATGTTTGCGAAGGAAAGATGACGATGAGAGTAGGTGACCGAGTAGAGGTATTCAATATTTATAAAGCGCTCAAGTTACCAGCCCACTATGAAGAATTATCCATGATCTCTATAGTGGAGAGTGATTCCACATCATTAGTGCCCTATATGAGCCCTGTAGATCCTATTGAACGAGTATTGATTGGGGATGTGGAAAATAGTGAAGATGAAACGATGGGAGAAATTGAGCAAGTACTGGATATGTCCTGCAGTTATGTCCAGGGGTTCAAAAAACTTGAAGAATTGGAAAGGCCTGTCACTCTGACCCTTCCCATGCTATCTATTAAGGAGGCTCCGAGGCTAGAACTCAAGCCACTTCCAGTGCATCTGCGCTATGCTTATTTGGGGAACTCTGAGACACTTCCAGTGATTATTTCATCCAGCTTGACCAGCACTCAAGAAGAAAAATTGCTCAGAGTCCTCCGTGAGTATAAAAAGGCCATTGGGTGGACTATAGCTGACATCAAGGGTATTAGTCCATCATTTTGCATGCATAAAATCTTTTTAGAGGACGGACACCGCCCCAGTGTGGAGCAGCAAAGGAGATTAATCCCATCATGAAAGAGGTGGTGAAAAAGGAAGTAATCAAGTTGCTCGATGCAGGTATCATTTTTCCTATTTCTGATAGCAATTGGGTAAGCCCGGTTCAATGTGTGCCCAAAAAGGGAGGAATGACTGTAGTTGAGAACGAGAAGAATGAGCTAATCCCCACTCGCACTGTTACGGGATGGAGAGTCTGCATCGATTATAGAAGGCTTAACAAGGCAACTCGCAAGGACCACTTCCCACTTCCATTCATCGACCAAATGCTAGACAGGTTAGCCGGGTATGAATATTACTGCTTCCTTGATTGCTACTCAGGATACAATCAGACTATCATATGCCCAGAGGATCAGGAGAAGACTACTTTTACTTGTCCTTATGGCACTTTCGCCTTCAAGCGAATGTCGTTTGGACTTTGTAATGCACCAGCCACTTTCCAGAGGTGTTTGATGGCTATTTTTACCGACATGGTGGAAAAATTCGTGGAGGTGTTTATGGATGATTTTTCAGTCTTTGGGTCCTCTTATGATGATTGCTTGAGGAATTTAAGCAAGGTGCTAGCCCGTTGTGAAGAAACAAATCTGGTACTGAATTGGGAAAAGTGCCATTTTATGGTACAAGAAGGCATCGTGTTGGGCTACAAAATATCTAGGGCCGACATTGAAGTTGATAAAGCGAAGGTGGAGGCACTTGAAAAATTACCTCCACCTATTTCAGTGAAGGGTGTCCGGAGTTTCTTGGGACACGCGGGTTTCTATCGACGCTTTATTAAAGATTTTTCAAAAAATTGCTACTCCTTTGTGCATGCTGCTTGAAAAAGATGTAACTTTCAACTTTGATGATGCTTTCCCCAAGGCATTTGAAGAACTTAAAAAGAAGTTGGTGACTGCTCCCATTATCGTGGCACCTGATTGGTCCTTACCATTTGAACTTATGTGTGATGCGAGTGACCTTGCTATTGGGGCAGTGCTAGGCCAGAGGAAAGACAAGGTGTTTTATTCCATCTACTATGCGAGTAAGACTCTTGATGATGCACAGCTGAATTACACCACCACGGAGAAGGAGCTGTTAGCTGTAGTGTGGGCCTTTGAGAAATTTCGGGCATACTTGGTAGGAACAAAAGTCATAGTCCATACCGATCATGCAACAATCAGGTATTTGTTTTCAAAAAAAGAATCTAAGGCTAGATTGATGCGCTGGATTTTATTGCTGCAGGAATTTGATGTAGAAATACGAGATCGAAAGGGGACAGAGAACCAAGTAGCTGCATCTATCACGGTTGGAAAATCACGATCACGTAGAGGAGGGTGGCCAAATTAAAGAAGTATTTCCTGATGAGCAACTCTTTGCTATAACCCATGACACTCCCCCATGGTATGCAGATTATGTGAATTATCTTGTGAGTGGGGTACTTCCTCCCGAAATCAAATCTGAAGCTAGAAAGAGGTTTTTATATGACGTGAACTTCTACTACTGGGATGAGCCCTACTTATTCAAGCAATGTGCTGATCAATTGATGAGGAGATGCATTCCTGAAAAAGAGGTGGAATTAGTATTGTATGATTGTCACGCATCACCTTATGGGGGCCATCATGGATGAGATAGAACAACTGCAAAGCTGCTACAATCCGATCTCTTTTGGCTGACTTTATTCAAGGATGCCCATGCATTCTTTAAGAAGTGTGACCAATGTCAAAGAACGGGAACAATCACAAGGAAGCATGAGATGCCTTTAAATAACATTCTAGAGGTTGAGCTTTTTGATGTGTGGGGGATAGATTTTATGGGGCCATTTCCACCATCCAGAGGAAACAAATACATTTTGCTAGCAGTTGACTACGTGTCAAAATGGGTGGAGGAAATTGCTTTGCCAACGAATGATGCCATGGTGGTAGCTGCGTTTGTGAAAAAGAACATATTCTCGAGATTTGGGACTCCACGTGCTTTAATAAGTGATGAAGGACTCATTTTTGCAATCGATTGTTGAATAACCTTCTAGCTAAATATGGAGTTCGCCACAGAGTTGCTACAGCATATCATCCACAGACAAGTGGGCAAGCTGAGGTGTCAAACAGGGAAATCAAGCAAATATTAGAGAAGACGGTGAGTGTGAATAGGAAGGATTGGGCTGTAAAGTTGGATGATGCCCTCTGGGCATATAGGACAGCATATAAAACACCAATTGGAGTGTCCCCTTACAAGCTGGTTTATGGGAAAGCATGTCACTTACCCGTTGAACTAGAACACAAGGCATACTGGGCTATTAAGAAGCTGAACATGGATCTTGAGGCCGCAGGCGAGAAAAGACTTATGCAGTTGAATGAGTTAGATGAGTTCAGGCTGCACTCTTATGAAAATGCTAAGCTATATAAAGAAAAGACAAAAAGATGGCATGACAAGCATATCAAGTCGCGTTACTTTGAGCCAGGCCAACAGGTGTTATTATTCAATTCTAGACTACGGCTATTCCCGGGGAAGCTAAAATCGAGATGGTCAGGTCCTTTTGAGGTGGTGAGAGTCACTCCTTATGGTGCAATTGAGCTGCGAGCTTTAAATAGTGAGCGGAAATTCTTGGTGAATGGTCATAGAGTCAAGCATTATTGGGGAGGAAGGATTAATCGTGAGAAGACCAAGGTTGTACTCGCTGACGAGTAAGCGAGACTCTGCGTCGTGCCACGATGTTAAATTAGGCGCTTGTTGGGAGGCAACCCAATTTTTATTGCTTTCCTAGTTTAACTTCTTAATTTATTTTTTTTAGAATAGATAGAGTATTGCACTTCATTTATAGGTATAGAATGCCCGGGGCTTGCAAACCTGAGCATGGTACGAGAGCTGTATGCTAACTGGAATTATCGAAGCTGCACTTCACATGTACGAGGAAAGGATGTGCCGCTGGGCAGGGAGTATTTGTGTGACTATTTAGGGGTTGAGAATGCCGACCCAAGGAGACTCCAAAGCTTGATCCAAAGGCCGAAATATGAGCTAATACGTCACACTCTTTGTGGCATCGATTCTAATGCTAAGTGGCTACGGAAGCAGGGCAACATACACCTCTCCATGGTTCGCACAGACTTCAACAACACTGCGGCGAGACTAATGCCGACGGAGCACAGCAGTGATTGCACTCGCGCTAGAGTGTGTCTCATCTTCTCCTTGATGACCGGCCGACCAATTAATGTCGCTGAGATCATGCTCAGTGAGATGGCCCGCACCAGGTTTGGGTGACAGATTCGGCGGTTCTTCTTTGGCAATTTACTGACTCAATATATGATGTTTCGCGGAGTGCCAGAGTATCCCGGACATGATGAGGTGGTGGAGGTCCCTTCAGGGCTTATGGACATCACATCTGTATTGGAGACATCGTCCAAACTCACCCCCGCTGCTCAAATGGAGTTACCTCAAATAGCTAGGTGGAAACCCCTCCCCAAAAGCTCCAAAATCGTCCAAGAAAATGAAAGAAATGAGTCAAAACAATGGTCTAAGTCCGTCTTAAACGACCTCACTGCCTTCAGTGATTTTGCTTCTGGGGACGGTCTACCGCTTCTGCAGAAGCCAGGTCGCATCTACGGTCAGGCCTAGCCAGCCTCCAAGCGCACCTGCTGTCGCTTCCTCGCAAAAGCGAGTCCATCTCTATGGAAGTCTCACCGCTTCTGCGGTCTACAGGCCACAGCCTGGACCGCTTCTGCAGTAGGAATCCCGCACCTACGCCTTCGCAGATGCGGCCCTTTCCTAGCTTCTGCGACCACGAGACAGCCCCTCCCTTGCGCTTCTGCAACCCTGGGATTGCTTCTGCAATCTCGCATCTGTGGCCAAAAGCTTGCAGATGCGAGCACACCAGAACTGGTGCACCAGCAGCCTTTTGGGCTCTAAATCGATCCGGGCATCGTCCGAATGGCAGCCGAGGCCCCCGAGGCCTCATCCAAACATATCAATTAGTTTGTAAACATAAAACAGACGCGCTCGCACCCTCGGAATGAGGAAAACAACATTAGAACTAACAATTGCAACCCATAACCAATAGGATCAACGTATGAACTTCAAGTTCTTCCAACTCGCTCCGAACGCGCCGAATCATACCTAAACTACTCGGAATGACACCAAATTTTGCGTGCAAGTCTTAGATCACCATATGGAACTATTCTCAAGATTGAATCCCAATTGAACCTCGATAACACCATATCCTACTTTAAACCAAATTTCAAAGACTTTAAAACCTTCAATGTGCCAACTTCCAATATTAAGCGCCGAAATACTCCCGGATCATCCAAAAGTCGATCTGAACATACATTGTTGATACATAATTTTTCCCTCATATTTTATCCAAATAGTATATATATACTTTTAAAATACCATTTTGCGTCATTACTCAATTTACAATAGTTATACAAGTATTTTTATAATTTTTCGTAATTTTTAAAGTTTTAAAACTGATTTCTTGCAGTTAAATTACTTGAATATGTATTAATTACCTCTTTAAATTATTTTGTGATGATTTAATCATCCAACTCTATTATTTGCATCCACATATTTGTTTTATAATATTTTACTTTATTTTATATAATTACATTTTTGAACTTTTATGCCAAATACGTAATTTTGTAATAATAGCCTATATTTTACAATAAATTGTATTTGTCATTTTATTTAAGGTCAAAATAAGTTTTTACATTTTTCATAATCTTTAACTATTGTTTTAAAGTATTAAGTTGCATAAACAATATTTTTTATATTTTTATTTAACTATTTTATTGAAATTATTTCCCCTTAATCCCCTACTTCAAAATCTGGCCCAAATTATGCCTCATTTTCGGACCAATTAAGGTCCAAAAAAATGAGCCTAACCCCTATCTGCTGGCTCAAACCAAACGACCCCTTTTGTTCCAACCCGATCGGGACCCGTTTACTCGACTCGCCGCACTTCCCTTTAATCACGGCCGTTGATCTTAGATGATCAACACCCATAATAATCCCTATTCCTTATATCCCCTCACCTTAAATCCTAATCCCATTCTCACACTCTAGCCGCCCCTAAATCCTCTACTCTCCTCTTCTCTGAGAAACCCCTAGCCACCACCTAAAATTTTCTCTGAATCCAAATCATCCATGAATTCTTACCATGATTTACTTACCTTTTTCAGATTATACCGCTATTACTTATGTAAATATGGTGTTACTTAGTACTTGCCTATTTTTGGCAAGTACCAGTCTCTGAATCAAAGAGATCGGCTTTACTCTCCAAGATTTGGATGATATTTCGTCCGTATACGTTCATAGCAAGGCTATGAGGTTCTGATTCACCAAAATCTCCGGCCAATATGATCCTAGTCAAATTAGGGTTTACCTGGTTTCTTCTCCTAATCTGATTCTAAATTGATTTTTGCATGTTCTTTTTTCCTTGATTATGTTCGATTGACTGTATTTCCTTATTTATGTGTTGATTTTATTACAATATAAACCCCTCCCCAATTTCCCTTCAGAGAGACTCTAATCGCTTAAGAACTACTGTTATTCTCTCGGTGAAACTATAACAATAAAAATAAATAGAAGAGGGTCGTGTGAGCTGTGAAGTGAAATGACAGTATTTGTAAATTAAGCAGCTCAGAATGTTCACCTTTCATTCTTTTTGGATATTTCCACCTTCTACTCTTCCATCCAAAAGCAAAATGGTAGAGCGAGATGTATAAATAGTTGCTTTTACAACCCTAATTTAAAGAACAACCGAAGTTTAATCCTCAATTTTTTTTTAAATTTAGCCGCTTCAAAAGCAAACTTTGAAGCATCGAGTCTAAAGTTTTAATCGTGGGTCTGAAATTTCGAATGTCAGAAAATCGGATTTGAAATTGAATATAGTTCGGTCATAAATTTTGATATTGACAGTTTAAACTTTAGACATTTCGAGTACCAAGTTAGGCTTTCAGACCTCAAATTCTGGAAAACAAGCATAATAAGCAGCAAACACAGGAGCAATCTGAAGTTTGTAAAAATGGCTAAATATTAAATATTCTTTTACAACTGATTATGTTTTAAATAGGACTGCTAAAAGTGACCATTTTTACTAGGGACTTTTTCGTATATATACAAGCTTTTAAACTTATTTATTCGGTTTTGTCTAAGTTTTCATATTCACAGGAAGTAATGAAAGTTTTTACAAAATATATACAAATTCGGTCAAAATCTACAATTTATCTACAACATAAATACACATTTTTTGTACAGAATTCGATCAAAAACTACAATTTACATACAATTTATATACAACTTATATATGTAAGTTGTAGATATTTTGTATACCTTTTCTACATTCAACATACAAAATATATACAATTTGTTCATGTCTTCTTTTTCAGGTTTCAATCTGAAATTTCAACCAAAACTACCTCGAATATTCACCAAATTGTCTCAAATTTGAGGTATAAACTCTAACGGATATTCTCAATCATTTGCAACAACACTCAGTCCAAACAAAAAATAATTTCATGAAATTCCGTTTTCGAATTCAAAGCTTTGAAGCTTTTTAATTGCTGTCAATAGAGTTTTTAATAAATTAACATAGTTTCCTATTCAATCTACTCGCTTCTAATTAATACTATTTTGTTTATTGATTCCAAAAAGCTAAAAGAATGATAACTAAAATGACTCTCTTCATCAAAGCTAATTTCTTTCTTAATTTACTTCCTCGTTTTTATAGGATCTGGAGCAAGAACTTTGCTAGGTACTAATCTTCTCTCTTTTTTTCACTTAGCATTAGTATTATTTCTTCAATTAATCCACATGAAGATATTAATTTAAGAATACTGGTAGAAAATGAGAGAGCGAGGGAGAGATCGAAGAAAGAATTACCTATTCAATTCCTAATATAATGGAATATTCTTTAATACTAATTTGTATATAATTGATAAATTATATATCAACTTGTAATTAAGTTAAAACCTAAATAGTGATGATAAATAAGTTTCTAATGTAATGCATTTATAGTAAAATTCCCTTTTACTAATTCACGGGCTTTTATTTGATGTTTAGGACGATCCAACTATATTGACCCGATCCATTATAACGAACCGTCTTTCTCTTTTCCTTTTCATCTACTTCCTAATAAAAGACCAAAACTCAAGCTAACCGCTAACAAAACAATTGAACCAGTAATATGGACAGAGAGTGGGGTTCAAAGCCGGGATGTGGTGGCGCCGCCTCAGCACAAAATGAAGCCATCGACCGGCGTGAACGGTTTCGGCGGCTTGCCCTTGAGACCATTGATCTGGCCAAAGATCCATATTTCATGCGAAACCATTTGGGAAGCTACGAGTGTAAACTTTGCTTAACGCTACACAATAACGAAGGGAATTACTTGGGCCACACGCGAGGGAAGTGCCATCAGACCAATTTAGCAAAGCGAGCTGCTCGTGAAGCTGAGGATGCGCCAGCTAAGCCGCAGCCTCATAAACGCAAAGTCGCTCTTAAAAGAAACGGTAATAATCGATTTAAAAGAAACTTTGTTTTCCAATTCTTCGTGCATTAAAGTTATGAACTTCAATTTTGGACATCTAATTGGTAGTACATTGGATTGGACACATGACACATGCCTTCAAAATACACTCTTATCGCTAAAGCATAGTTAATTAGCCTGCATTCTCACCCTAATTAGGACTTAACCACGGTAAATTAGTATGGTTTGGTGGAAACACCGGATGCAGATAAGTTGTGATAGAGATGGATTTAAGTAGGACGGATAGAGGGGCAGAATCATTATCAACCTACTGGAAACTGTCGTTCTGTTGATTTCTCTATTATAAAAGATATACTAGTCTTTTTGTTGTTTAGTTGAATAGGGTTCCAGAAAAGAAATTTAGGGTTAAAAGGGTTTTTTCTATACAATTGATCACGCTATAGTGTTTTTTGTCCGGACATGTTATAGTGGATTTTATTATTAGACGGAAAGAAAGTTTGCCAATTTATTTATTATAGTAATCTGAGTCGGAATTTCAGATAAAGATTCGAGTTCAAGCATCGGGAATGGAGAACCTTTTGATAGATAGCGCTTCCCAGTGGATCCAAATATAATCTGGCCAATGGACTTCCACTACCGGCTGCTTTAAAAATTAATTCTTGTAAGCATTAGATCTTCAGTGTGAGAAACGAATAGTTTGATGATAGTTATCAAGGTATTCTAGTTGATTGGTTGACCTGTACTAAGTTTTTCGTCTGCCATGTCTTTTGCTGTCTCTCCTTTTTTTTTTAAATCTTTATGACATTTCTGCTGCTAACTGACGCTCGATGGCATTGTCTAATCTCATGTAACATTAATTGTTGAAATAAGACCAATATGATGTTACTTTTGCTATGAGTAAGAGATGATGAGGAATATCGATAAGTTTTTTCGACTTAATGCGAAATTAGATGTGTACAGTGTGACTTTAATCCTTTTTGGAATAGAATTCTTATTCAGTCTGAATAATTGGAGCACTAGGCAGTAGAAACCCTAGCTCAAAAAAAAAAAGGCAATTGGCTATACCGCAAAGGAAAACTAAAAAGCACTTCTAGTCTCATTGGTGCGATATGTTGGTTATAAACACATATTCAGTCGGAGTGAACGCCAGATTGCTAAAGTTTATAGATTGGATGCAGTAGAAAACCCTAGCTGTGAGGAAGAAGAGAGAAGAAGAAAGGAAGAGAGGAAATGGATGAAACAGTGTAAACTTTCATTTTGTTTTGTTTCAGTGTTTACATTGATATATATATATATATACAAGTAGCTTAGTACTAATGTAACTACCTAACTAACCAACCACTCACATCATTAACCACTAACATACGAACTAATCCGGATATGTATGAATAGACTAAACTACCCTCATGCACAAGTCACTTCTCTTTCCTCAACACTTCCCCTCAAGCTAGGTGGTATGAAAGCATTAAGTACACCTAGCTTGGACATCAAATATTCATGTTGTACTGTGGTTAAGCCTTTGGTTAGGATGTCTGCAAGTTGTTCCTTTGTGGTCACATACTCTGTCTTCACCAGCCCATTCTGTATCTTTTCCCTTATGAAATGATAATCTATCTCAATGTGTTTGGTACGCTCATGGAATACTGGATTGGCTGCTATTTGAATTGCTGCCTTGCTGTTCACATGAAGAGCAACTGACACTCCAATATCTTTAAACAATCTAAGTATCCAAACTAACTCTGCCATAGTTGATGCAATGCTTCTGTATTCTGATTCTGCAGAACTTCTAGAGATAGTTCTCTGCTTCTTAGACTTCTAGGACACTAGTGACTCACCATATATAATGAAGAAGCCAGTTACTGACTTTCTAGTGAGAGGGCAAGCAGCCCAGTCAGCATCACAATAAGCTATAATGATGTTCTTCTTCTTAGTAGATAAAGTATGCCTTGTCCAGACTGATTCTTCACATATCTGACTAGCCTTTGTGCAGCTTCCATATGAGGTCTTTTGTGTTTTTGCATAAATTGACTTAGTGTCTGAACACTAAAAGCTATGTCTGGTCTTGTGACAGTCAGGTAGAGTAGTTTTCCCAGTAGTCTTTGATACTTGCCAGGATCTGGTAACAATTCATCATTTGTTGCGTTGTACTGTCGGTATGTTCATCATACTCCTTGGTGGTTATCTTAATGTTGGCTTCAATAGGTGTGACAACTGGTTTTGCAGCTCCCAGCCCAAGTTCAGAGATCAATTCTAAAGTGTACTTCCTTTGGTGCATTAGAATGCCTTGCTGTGACCTGGCAGACTCAATACCAAGGAAGTATTTCAGTTCACCTAGATTTTTTATCTTAAAAGCCTGCTCCAGTTTAGCCTTGACCTCTTTTAATAGTATCAGATTAGGACCAACGAGGAGCATGTCATCCACATACACCAAAATGACTATAGTGTTTTTGCTTGTCCCTTTTATGAACAATGAATGATCATGTTGACTATGCACGAAACCAAACTTCAATAGTGCTTCAGAAAAGAAGAAAGAGGCTTGAGGTTCTAGTATAGATAGGGAGTGAAAGTTCATACATTACTTGGGATGGGAAAAAGTGGTTGATGCTAAAAAAGACGGGGTTTCATCAAGCTTTCTTCCGCATTCAGTTGTAGCTATTTCTGCACCTTCTAATCGACCTGAACAACATATACGGATCCCTTCCACCCCTTTTTTCACTAATGGAATATCCTTCACTATTTTACTAAAAATAGAACAAAATGATCTTGTTTTGTTCCTCGTTGAAAAGAGATGTCTTGAGCAATCGGAGAAGCACTTTGATAAACAGCTTTGATCTTGTCCGATTCAATTAAGGTATTAGTGTTTGTTCTATTATACAACAAAGATCGCATTTTTTTCACTTCGTTCAAATAATAGTTGTACCCGTACGAAATTCTGATTTCGTGCTTGAGTTGGAGGGTTCTCCCTCCATCCATCAAGTCAAGTAATTCCTATCGAAAATTGATCCGTTGCACCCCTAGCATTCCAATTGAAACTCAAGGAGATGGAACTAAACAGGCTTAGGCCCTTTTCCTCTTTCAAGGGGACTAGAGGGAATGCAACTACTGAGACAGCAACTCAAACAAAATCCCGAGAGAAAATAAATTTCCGGATTCTTTTTATATAGAAAATATTGTTGGGATTTCAAAAACTTTTCAAAAATACAAGCAGGGATGGCTGTGAAGCCTGTATTGGGAACGAGGTTCAGCAGGAAACAAGAGAGTAGCCATACCTTTCAAGCTAGCATAGATAGCAGTGGGAAACCAAACAAATGTTTCACGCTAGGACTCGATCTTGGTACTAGTCCATAACGATCAAAGTCGAAGCGTGAGCATATTAATGAAGCAAATTCAATGAAGCAAAGTTTGGTATTCCACTGTCTAGGTGCCTGTTTAAGTTCATACAAGGATTTCAGAAGTTTGCATGCTGGTCTGCTCTCCCCCCCTCCCCCCTCCCCCCCACTCTGAAATCCTTGAGGTAGATTCATATAGATCTCATCATGTAAATCCCCCTGCAGAAAGGCATTGTACACATCCATTTGATGTATGTGCCAATGTTCAGAAGCAACAAACAGCTAGAATTGTCCTACAGTAACCATTTTTACTAATGGACTGAAAGTTTCCTGGTAGTCAATGCCCTCTTGTTGGCTATACCCCTTGGCCACAAGCTTAGCTTTGAACCTCTCCACTATTCCAGTGGCTTTGTACTTTACTTTGTAGATCCACTTGCAGCCAATAGGTACTTTGTCATCAGGCAAAGGCACCACATCCCAAGTATGGTTAGATTCTAAAGCTGCAATTTCAGCTTGCATTGCATCTACCCACCTGGGATCCTTTACAGCTTCTTCAAATGTAGTAGGTTGTACTATAAAAGAGAAGGCAACTAGATAACATTGGTACTTGGGAGAAATACCATCATAGGAGATATAGTTAGCAATAGAATAAGGAACAAATTTGTGATTTGGAAGTGTCACAAAGTCCTTCAACCAGATAGGAGCTTGTTTGGTCCTCGGGGATCTTCTCAGGACAGTGGAGTTCTGATCAACAGAAGGCAAGGAAGCTGACACTCCTTGAGAGGCACTAGGAGGCTGCACTCAAGGCTCCTACCTTGAGTTATTATCCTCATGTCTCAGGCTAATAGAAGTAGAAGGATAAGGTGCCTGCCTTGAGCTATTAATCTCATGTGGAGCTGAGATGTAGACTTCACCATAAGCAGGAGAATCAGAAGACAAGAACACAACACAGATGGAGGTGAGGATTGAGACTCCTTAAAAGGGAAGATATCCTCCCTGAAAGAGACATCCCTATTGATGAAGAAGCAATTAGTGGCAAGATCCAGTAGCACATAGCCCTTTTAAGTATCGGAAAAGCCCATAAGAATAGTAGGTTTAGCTTTGGGAAGAAGCTTATCTGTTTCTTGAACTTGCTTGGCATAACACAAGCATCCAAGAACTCTCAGATGCTCCGGAGTAGGTTCTTGACCATATAGCAGCTCAAAAGGAGACAAACCATTAAGAACAAAAGTTGGCATTTTGTTGATGATGTTACAGCTGCAAGAACACAGTGGCCCCAATATTTAATGGGAATATGAGCTTGAAACCTGAAGGCTCTAGTTCCTTCTAGAATATGCCTGTGTTTTCTCTCAGCAACTCCATTTTGCTGAGGGGTATATGCACAAGTCTTCTGATGAATAATACCATACTTCTGAAACAATGCATGACATGTAGAATTTACAAACTCAGATCCATTGTCAGACCTGACTACTTTCAGAATTTTGTTGAATTGAGTTTGAACAAAAACAATGAATTGAGTAAGGACCACACACGCATTGGACTTTAGTTTTAAGAGAAATAACCAAGTCATTTTGGTAAAGTCACCAACAACTGTTAGAAAGTATCTATTACCATCAAAGGTTGCATATTTGTATGGACCCCAAACATCTATATGAATTAAATCAGACGCAACAGTACTTTTAATACAGCTAGTAGGAAATGGTAATCTGGTTTGCTTGGCACATGGACACACAGTGCATTTATTTATGGTATCAGTAATATTTGCTAGTTTGGCAGGAAACAACTTCTTAAGAACTATACTATACACATGTCCTAATCTTTTATGCCACAAACTAACATCAATGGTAGAGTCATTTTTGCTTGACTTTATTCCAGCAGCAGCCAAAGAGATTGCAGTGAGCTTCTTGGAACCATGGTTCTGTAGAAAATACAGTCTATCTCTCTATCTACCAATCTCCCTCACCCTGCCACTGAAGAGATCCTGAAATGCACAGAAATCAAGATAAAAAGAAGCAAAACATTGTAGGTCTCTTTTTCACTTTGGAGACTAACAACAAGTTGAATTTGAATTGGGGCACATAGAAAACTTCTTTAATTGTTGTCTGAAATATGATTATCTCCAATGTGAGTAACTTGAGTGACATCTCCATTAGGCAATAGAACTTTTCTGGGATTAGTGGGTGCGGTTAAGGAGGTTTTGGTTAATAGATTGATATCTGACACCATATGATTTGTGGCTCCTGTATCAATGATTCATTCCTGTGAACTAGAAGATGCCAAAAGAGCAATGGTAGTACCTACTACCATTGTGTGCCATTGTGATTGTTGTTTAAAATTTGCATGATTTGCTCATATTGTTTTTTGGTGAAAGGAAAACCACCTCCCTGAGATGATGACTTTGCATTTGCAGCACCTTGAACCTGTGAAGCAACAGAGCTAGCCTGAACCTGGAAAAATTCCCTTGTTTGTGGTAGTTTTCAGCAACTTGCCCCATAGCATGATGATGACCATAGTTCACAGGCAATGACTACATTGGCATGTATAGAGGGGCACTATCAGTATATAAAGGCATGGAGTAACCAGGTTCTATCATTACATTGTGTGCACTAGCTTCCCCTTTCTTTTTGAACTTATAATCAAAGGAAATTCTATTATTTTGTAACAATTCTCCTTACTATGACCTTTCATTTTGCAAAACTCACGCTGAACATTGTAATTCTTTCTAAACTTTGGATTAGAGTTGGACTTAGCACTATAGAGTGCTATAGAATCATATGTATTTGCATTCACATTAGGAGGAGGACCTAATATACCAGCCGACGCTGCTACAGCTCTTTGGCTCTCATCACTCATGAGCATTGCATAAGCTTGATTTACTGTTGGTAAGGGCTTCATCATAAGAATTTGACTACGAGCTTGTGAGTAAGAATTATTTAGGCCCATTAGAAACTGATATACCTTTTGTTTTCGTAGATGCACAATAAGCTCCTTTGTTTTGACACAGTCACATCTAGGGGTAGGTATTACAGACTCAGATTCATCCTAGAGATCTTTAAGTTTTGAATAATAGACAAAGATAGATGAGGTACCTTGACACAAAGTGGCTATTTCCTTGTGTAAATTGTAGCAACGAGTATCATTTACCTTATCAAATCGCTCCTGTAGATCCAGCCACACTGTTTGTGGACTAGTAGCATAAGCTATACCACTAATTAGCGAAGGAACAACTGAATTCATCAACCACTATAGTACGATAGCATTACACCTTTCCCACTGGTACCAATACTTCTCACGAAACCTCTTCTTTGGCCACCTGCCATCAATAATTCCTAATTTATTTCGGCCAACTAGAGCAATTCGCATAGATCGATACCATAAGGAGTAATTATCAGTTCCAGTCAACTGAAATGAAATCAAGGAGACCGCTTGTATCACCAGGAGCAAGGTACAGAGGATAAGTATGAGTAACCGCTATTGTAATGCCTTCCTCAAATTCATCATCTGATGATGCATGAGATACATTCTTGGCAGTGATAGTTGCATTTTCATGTTCAAATCATCAATCGCCATTGTTGTGTTGTTTGAAGGTTTTAATTAGAGAAATTGAAGTCACAATTGACTCAAATTTAGGGAAAAGTTGCTGAAATTAGAGCAGAGAAGAAGATTAGGATCGATTTTGAGCTTCAATTTAGAGCTCAAAGCTCTGATACCATGCTAAAGTTCATAGATTGGATGCAGTAGAAAACCCTAGCTGCGAGGGAGAAGAGAGAAGAAGAAAGGAAGAGAGGAAATGAATGAAACTGTGTAAACTTTTATTCTGTTCCGTTCTAGTGTTTACATTGATATATATATATGTGTATATATATATATATATATATATATATATATATACATACAAGTAGCTTAGTAGTAATGTAACTACCTAACTAACCAACCACTCACATCATTAACCACTAACAGACTTACTATTCCGGATATGTATAAATAGACTAAACTACCCTCATGCTCAAGTCACTCCTCTTTCCTCAACACATTCGATTTGGTTCAGATAGTGAGAGAAAATAGAATATAGTTCAAATAAAACAGAATAAAGCTACACATGAAGGACAAAAAAGTCAGTGATGTCTTTTGTGTTGAAGATGAATAAGGAGATGTTAGGACCACTCGGTGAAGGAGGTGGCAACCTCATAATGTGAAAGCACTTGGGCATGTAGATGTGTGCCACACCTTTGTATGTTATTTAGAGAAAGAAATAAGGAAAAACAATTTTAGTGTCTTTCAAAACCATGGAAAATGCGGAAGTGTTACTGGAAACTTAATGTGTTGGCTAAAGGGCTTCTTGAATCTTAATGCTTGCGTGACGAATGAGAAAGAGGGCAGCAGTAGGATTTTGTCGACATTAAAAGTGGTTTACAGCTCTAAAGAAGAGAAATGCACAAATATCTTAAGATTAGAGGTAGGTTGCAGGCGGTAACGTGGATCAGTTTCTTGAGTTTGCATACCAAGTTAGAATTGATAGGAAACAGAAGCTTAGGGTTGGCAGAGGTAGAAAGGAAAGGGAAGGGCTGGCCTTCCTTCGAGCTAAGCTCCTAGTTCGGTAATAGAGTATAGTACTAAAACCTCGGACTTTTCGGTGATTTTTTTGTGCAGTTGTTCACCTTTTGATCTTTGCCAATACAGCCTCCAATTTTCCTTCTGAGATATCCTTTTTCTCATTGTTCCCAAGAATTTTTTGGGATCCTTCTTCCTAGCTCCTAGGAAGTCAATGGTGTTACATATTCAGATATGTGATATAAACTTGAGAGCACAGATTTCTACTGGTGCTAATCAAGTTCCTTTTTGGGTGATTTTGACGACCTGCCTATGATCACATACTCAAAGTATGTACTGTGTTAGTAGAAGCACTGATTGCACAAAATGCATGTTTCTAAAAAATTTGTGTTTACCCAAATAGTAGAGGGGCCTTTTCTGGCCAAATTTACTTCCAACTTTAAACGAAAAGATTATTAAATTTCTCGGTTTATGAACGTATTTCCCCATCATTAGTTTCATGACTGTCAATGTTGTTGTAGATTGAATATCCTGAGATTGAAGACAATACAAAGCCAAGGCACCAATTCATGTCCTCATTTGAGCAGGTTTGTTATGTCCAACAATTATCTTTCCTGAAGTATTCTATTGGTACATAAGAATCGTTTCAATGTTTAACAGGATATTCATCATTGTGTATTTTCTTTTCTTTTTCCCTTTTGTGCAGAAAGTTCAACCTTTTGATAAAAGATGTCAGTTTCTTCTGTTCGCTGCTGAACCGTATGAGATCATTGCGTTCAAGGTAGTTTCGTTCTAAAGTAGAAATATTCTTGTTATGGTGCAGTACTTATGCTTCTTGTTTTTTTTTTTTTTTTTTTTTTTTTTTTTTTGGTTTTGTTAGATGAAAGATCTGTTTCTAACTGAAAGGTGCATTCTTTAGGTTCCAAGCATCGAGATTGATAAATCTACTCCAAAGTTCTTCTCTCATTGGGTCCAGACTCAAAAATGTTCACTGTAAGGCATTTGAAGTCTTAAAACTCCAATGAGTTGGACTGTAATGCCTACTTGGCAGGTTTATATTTTCTTTGCGAAAATTCACTAATTTTTCTCATGATAAATCTGACATTCACCTGGTTAAATTGATTTCAGTTGCAGTTATACTTCAAGACTAAGCCATCGGAGATCAACAAACCGCAGGCTGCTCTTACAGCTAATGGAACAACACCTGATGCCCCACCTAGAACCTTGCCTCCACCGCAAGGACTCCCCTCCGAAGCGCCACCCGCGTCCAGAGGCCCACCATCTGCCCCCGTGTCTATGCCTCCTCCTCCTCCTCCTAGGGCTAATGGACCTAGGCCTATGCCTCCAGGTGGTAACTTGCCTGCCCCACCACCTCCACCAATTGGTGGTGGTGCAATGGCTAATTTCACTCCTGGCACATATGGAGAGACCTCCAATGATGCCTCCACAAGGTTTCCCTGGGAAACAGATGCAAGGCCAAGGAATGCACCCACCACCTCTGCTACCCAACATGGGACGATGAGCATAGGCCATGATACAATTTGCATGGATGCATCAGTCAAGTTCACTCTTCTGGTGATGAGTTTTGTAGATATGCTTTGTTTGAAGAGTCAGATGGTGATTGTAGCCAGTGGCGAAGCCACATGGTTGACCATCATTCGTTGAAAAATTGCACTGTGTATACACGTAAAATATTACGTTTTAGAGGTATATAATACATGTTAGGACATCCTTATTTTTTTTTTCACTTCCAAATTTGAATACCCTTGGTAAAATTCTTAGCTTCACCACTGATTGTAGCCTAGGCATGAAATCATGACTGCATGTTACGCTGCCTAGTATTGCTTTAGGGGAGACAATGTAATACACACTGACTTCAAATATCAGAAGCGGTTCTGGAGCATTAGCTGCTGCTCCACTGAAATGAAGGCTTATACTTGTTTAAATTTAAGAAGCCTTATACTTGTTTAAATTTAATTTTCTCAATTTTCAGGAACCAAATCTGAGTTAATAAGAGTCATTTGTATTTAAATTGTCAGTGAATCAATCTACATTCTTGGCAGATTCTTTATATTTATTTATATTTTCGTTGATTTCTTGGGAAATTCGCCTGACGTCTTCAGGCATATCCAGGTTGCCAACCTCCATCTCAACATGGCAGTTGCCTATCTATTAAGTTGAAATTTAAGTCGGTGTTTTGGTGGTATCTACATAATGGTAATCGTGTACAAAATGCATAAACGTTGTTGAGAACATCAACTGACAGCAAAGAGAAGTTTTTCCATTGTTGCCAGAAGAGTTAATATTTACTTTTTCCCAGAAAAAAAATAGGAAATCAATGGATACACTATAAACCCATGTAAGCCGTCTAGTGTATTCTCAATAAGTGCAAATAGTGGATGCATATCTGTCAACCCATGAGGACACTACAAACAAGTCATGGGATTAGTTGTTTAAGGGAAAAGATGAGGTATAAACGACAATATACAAACTCTTCTAATTTACTACTGATTTTGCAGGAAACACCTTTCGAATGAACTGTAAGAACCGCTGTGAATAAAATGTTGGCTCCACCGCAGAAATGGACATAGAATCGAACTGAACAGATTTGTACGCATGTTCTATCTTCTTACTTAGGTTGTATTCTTGCAATATGTCAATGATCCCGAGATATAATACAACATCGTATACTTTGAGAAATATCCGTGCTTCATCTTTCCTGGGTATATATTCTGCTCTTGCTGGCATATTCACTCCAAGCTGAATCTGGAGTCTGCATGGGGATACGAGGGAAGCTATCTTTAGCAAATATCAACAGAAAAGGGATCAAATTTAATCCACGGATTACATGAGATACGTAGCATAAATATTCATTCCTTTGGGCGAACATATATAATCATGAACTCCTATAAACTAGTATTCATACTTAAACCTATTTGATGCACTGTGGTTCTAGCAACTGAATCCTGCATGTTATCCTAGCGTGAAACTTTTAAGTGAGCTGAAAGTACCATGTTCAAGATTTATGAAGATACCTTGCAGTCCCAGGAAGGAGGAGATCCACTTCCTCGTCACCTGTAGCAGATGCTGCTCGCAATCGGCTGCCTCTGACATGAGGTCCCACGACTACACTATTATCATCTGCACCACGAGGGACTAAAACAAGGCCCTGGGGTGATATTTCATCCTCCAGAGACTCTGTAATTAACAAGAGAATACAGTCTCAGAAACAGTGATCAAGCACGCTCATTGATTAGAAAGGAGGATCAGTAATTTACATCACAGATATGATCACATAGTTTGAGAAACACATAAAACATTCACAATCTTTCAGAAACAAACCTACCATCTTCTGCAACATTTCCTAATCCTTTTGCTGTTGTACGTCCACTGCACGAGATGGGAGATCGTAGGTGCTGGGGTGCTCTATAATGAACACCTAACAAGAGGCTGTAATCCATTATGTGCTGCTCCTCCAAAAATTTACTATCGATCTCTATCTGCCTGTACAAGTACATGATTGTCCACAAACAAAATGAGAGCATTTAAAAGGATTTCCGCTGAAATGAAAAAGGAAATTTTATTTCAAATCACTTATTTTCAGTTGGGACATTATTGAAAATGGTATCTCCTTAATGAAACATCAGACAATGCAGGTTACTTCTACAGTAGTAAGTGACATTCTACTCTTTCTATGGCATCTTAAGTTCAAAAATTCTTTCCCCTCTTGATCTCTTTGAATTAACAAAATAGGGATTTATCATATAATTAAACTACGGAATGAGAAAAGCTATTTACACATACCATTGTTTACTTGTTATCACAGAAATGCGCATGAATTCAAGAAGATTCTAGTATCATTTTAGAGTGAAGTCTGTGACCATATACAAGAGAAATACTGTCTTGTTTCCAGTGCCAGTGCCAGTATTACTTGATTCCAGGTTAAAGCACCAGATAAATGCACACGAAACGTTACTCGGTCTTATTAAAAATGCAGAAATACTTGAAGTAATTTGCATGAATACGTAAAAGTTTTAGTGAAGTCAGCGATCATCAAACATAAAGAGAAAGACTCTCTAACAGTTTCTGAATGCCAGTTGTAACTGCTTCCAGGAAAAGTACTAAATAGATCCATGGACTCTAAGCCTTACTCTATCTTATTAAACTTGCAAAACTAACAGACTGGTATGAGCACAGCAAGAAATTTCCACCATATTTACATAGATGAATCATGTGGAACTGTTACAAAAGAAATACGACTATAGTGGCTGAGAATCCTTAATAGCCTAATACAAGGAAACAGAAAATGTCAAACCAGTAAGTCATGAAACTATTGAACTGACTACAATATATTGGAGTTTTTCCTTTGTTACAGAATGAATTGCTATATCTATCAAAAGCCCTCGAAAGTATCATGCTAATGAGACAGGCGTTACTGAAGGGCTAACTGAACCACTTTGTTCAGTACAGTAATATTACCAGTAAAGGAAGGCTGTTGCTGTTTAAATCCTTGGATATCTGACTGCACAAGGTACCTTCTAGTTTAAATGCTAAGTAATTAAAGGACTTGATCAAACTTAAGAATGAATTTTTTTTAAAGGTAGACAAAAGATTTTAAGAAAGGAAGAAGTCCTAGCACATGAACGTTCACTAATGTTTACAAGAAGCTCCATGGAAGATCAACCATTAGGGGATGGCAAGTAAACCTTCAGATATTACTATAGAGATAAAGTGAAGACCTATGAAGATAAGGAGGTAAGAAGCAAAGAAAAAGTTAAGTGCATAAACATCATAGGAAATACATGCAAAATAAGGAATATTTTACCAAAACTCACTTTAGTAAAGCTTCCTGCCAAGAAGGCTCCAGATAAAAACAGTAGTTCAAATCTAGATCCTTAAGAATTGTGTTCTCGTCAATTTCGACCTTGTCTGCAGATCGTCCAAGTGAAGAACCTTTAAGATCAAATCGTCGGTGGATTCTTAACTCTGTGCAGAACATATTTCCCATTACTACAAAGCAGAACTGCAAATGTTATTGGGAAAAAAATGAGTTAGTTTTGACATGCAAAAGTCTATATGTTCTTTCTTCAAATGATAGCGTGCATGTAAGGAAAAATGTTCTGGAACCAAACCACTTGTCAAAAATTTCTCAGATAAACATATAGTTGTCATTGTGTGACTAATAAATATCTAAACATGTAAGTCTCTACGTATCAATTTATAGTATTTTGAGATGTGTTATACGATATTTTATGATTAGTCATTTTTACTTCATTGATAAGGCAACTTCCTACATAATTTTGTAAAAAAAAAAAAGAAAGTTTTTTCTTTCATTATTAAACGGTAAACATGTTTGATGTCAAATAGCTTCTCAAGTTATCCTAACTTACCTTCCGCAGCTTGTAGAAACTCATAAGTACAACAAAGGAATGATGAAATAATGTGATTGTTTTACAGTTTATACCTTTTGTCCACTTGAAGGCTTTATCCTGTGAAGGCCAAAAAATTTAGTGATGAGAGTATTCTCATATGCCTTGACATGACGATGATAATCTGGAAGCATCCGCAGCAGAACCTACAAATGAGATGAACGTTAATAAGAATTATAACCGACACTAATTGAAAGAGTGCTCTTTTCATATACCTATCTTACAAATATCAGAGGAACGCTGATACATTAGTCGAAGGTTTACAAAAATGACATGTTTTGAGAAGTTATTGTAAGCACTATCTTATTGCTTCTACGCAAAAAAATTACTTATCAAAAGAGAGACTTTATAAATATAACGAAAACAAGAAAACATGCCAAGCATTAGGAGGCATAGCTCTTCAAGGGAATGTTGAAAGAGATGGAAGCAGAATTCCAGGTTAGCTATTTCCAAGGCAATATCACGAGATAAAAGAAACTACAGATGAGGAAGTACTTCAATTAACCCCCTCTCAGCCTCTTAAATGATCTTTTCCCATTACATGCAGCTGCTTTCCTGAACTGAACAATCATGACTAC
This sequence comes from Nicotiana obtusifolia, assembly GCA_002018475.1. Taxonomy (NCBI): domain Eukaryota; kingdom Viridiplantae; phylum Streptophyta; class Magnoliopsida; order Solanales; family Solanaceae; genus Nicotiana; species Nicotiana obtusifolia. The sequence goes on from MCJB01042580.1 coordinate 362,514, forward strand.
CACCTTGGTAAAATAGTTTAAGAGGCGGTGTGATAATTTAAGCTGAGATTGCACACCTTAACTTCTGACTTTCGTAATGTCTTAATCATGAAACGATCATCTTGAGACAGGAAAAACACACTGCCACTTTTCCCAGGAGAAGAAAGTTCTCTAAGTGCATCATTTCCACAGATGGACATCATATAGTCAGCAGTATCAATCTTAAACATCTCCCTCAGATTCCTACAAGAAAGTCAATCTGTTTCAGTTATTCCACATATACAAATATTAAATAAACAAACAAAATGGCAATAATTAGCTCATACTTCTATGACACCATTAATTTCACCCAGAAAATGAATATACCTAAGGGATACAGGGGGGTAGCGCAGTTGATCAATGGTTGAAGATCAATGACTATCAGAAGATTCTCTTTTTCACTGTTAGACATAATGACATTTCTTCGAGAATTAAAAAAACAACAATGGAATTGACTACTGAAAATTATATCTAGCGGACACAAATTGTAATTGACTTTGCAGGTAGAAGATGGTAAATGACCAACCTGAAAACCACTGGACAATAATCTTTCCACTTGAAATCTTCTGATTGATGAGAAGGTGTCAGTTGAGATCCTTCTTTAGGAAAATACATCCAAAAGCTCGAACAGGCACCAAAATCAGAGGCTCCCACTTCTCGTCTTTGTACTGGTGTAATTTTCCCCACAGAGTATCTGGTCACATTTCATAACCTTTCAACATTCATAAAGTAGAAACTTAACTGGTCATAAAGGTTGATATAAGATAAACAGGAGGGCAGAAACATGTCTTTCTTTAGACCTCACATATATGGACCGTGGTTTCTGTTATGTTCAATATTTCATGGGAGTTACCAAGAACCATGGATGAAGCAATGTCAATATGCTATAAACAGGATGGAGAGAGAAACAAGGGAAACAACTGCTGTAAGTAGTGTACCTGATCCCAAGCTGCAAACTAAGCATTACATCATAACGCCTATGACCCTTAATAATTGCTTCACCTGGCCTCTTTGATTCCCTTGCAAGCTTTCTTTGTCTCCTTTTTGCTGCTCTTCTAGATTGTGGTGAGAATCGATCATTTAGGACAACCTCACTGATTAGTACACCTTGCATGTATTCTCTTTCCAGAATTGGAGTATTCATATCGTTACCAATGTCAACACCATCTATATCATTTCCAATTACCTTCTCAATAGCTACTTCAAGACTCCATCGTCTTTCCAGGGTAACATTACTGGGCTTTGACTGCTCATGCTTTAATATGTTCCCCTTCGGGAGCCTATCGTATGAATGATTTCCACTTAATTTGACATTTCCTATATCTACTGAAGAGGCGTGAGAAATATGTGAGACTCGTTTTTGTTTTCTCAAATCTGGAAGTAATCCTCTTTTTCTCAAAGCATTGAGGTACAATTCCTGACCAGCTGTAAGTCTGCTACCACTAGGATAAAATGTTCCTTTTCCATCTTTTATTCCATGTGTCCACGTTCCAATATAACAGCCACCATCACTCCATGTATATGCACCAACACCGTGCATTGTACCATTTAACCAGCTTCCTTCATATGAATCTCCACTCATCCAAGTGAGAGTTCCTTTTCCAGAAATGTTCCCTCCCTTCATATTACCCGAGTAGACATTCCCATTCGCCCATGTATACTTACCAGGTCCTTCAGGGGTTCCTTGGATCCAGGACCCTTCAAAAATATCTCCATTGGGATACACTTGATGCCCTAAACCATGTTTGAGGTTCAACCGCCAGCGTCCCCTATATGTCACCTTATCAGGTGCAATATACGTCCCCTCACCATGCATATAACCACCTGAAAATTGACCATAATAGACAGCAGAAGTAGGCCATTCTAGCTTCCCATGTCCATGCCTCATCCCATGTCTCCACTCACCCTCATACTGACAACGATCTGACCAGATACACTTTCCTGAACCCTCAGGTATGTTTCCAAGCAGCGACCCGGAATATGATTCCCCATTTGGTAAGAAGATATCCCTAACTCTAAAGCTGGTGCTTTCAGAAGTATGACAGACTTCACCATTTGTCCATTTAGTAGAGCCGTTATTGTCATCAATTAACACGGCGTCCAGAGACTTTGTCCTATCTGACAAAGAAAGTGTTTTTCCAATATTATCAACAATGGCCACAAGACCAGACATGCAAAATCCCGGGAAGTTTCAGTTTTATGTTGGATGAGGAGAGGCCAAGATCATCTCACTAGCTAAAGCACACACCCCGAATGTAAAATGATTTCATGAATTTCCCCTGCTTTGACCTGAAAGAAAGAAAAGCACAATAATTGAACCTACTGATAGACAAATTCAACCTATAGAACAAAATTACAAAGTAAAAGAAGAAAAGAAATTGAAATTAGGAAGTTAGACTAGAATTCCAATTATCCGTGAACTCTTATTCAAGAAATAATAGCCTTAAACGTCATACTCAACACCGTATATGCCACAGAAGGTCCATGAATTGAATATTCATGAACAGATAGGTAAATCAGATCATATTGACCGCAATCAGATAAACAAGTAGAGTATGCGACTTAGTATAACATCCTAACCTCTAGTAGTGGCGGAGCCAGGAATTTATGAGAGGGGATTCGAGGAAATTACTGGATTTTTCACACTTGGGATATAAACTTGTGACCTAAAGCAATATTTGAACGCCATTGCCACTACACTAGAATCTTCCCGTATGCCAGGAAATTCAAAAGTTTATACAAACCAAAAAACTCTTTTTTTGCCGCGCAGTATAATTTTCCAATGAAGGGGATCCAACTGAACCCCCTTGGCTCTAGATAGCTCTGCCCCTGACCTCCAGGAAATCCAAATAACGAGCTAACACTATCTTAACAGTCAAGATTCAACACAAGGAGAGTAGACAAAAAACCATAATCGCAGAACACTATCTTAACAGTCAGGATTCAACACAAGGAGAGTAGACAAAAAACCATAAGCGCAGAAACATAAAACAATTAATCAGCTCACACGGAATTGTTGCTCTCAAGTCATTACCCAAAAGATGCTATCAATTTACATTTCATAGCTACTGGTAGCCTAATACTGCTATAGAATTTGGAAAAGAAAAGGGAAAGCATGAAGAAACACACACGTGGAGTCATTAAAATTTCTTATGCTCCTCTAGCCTCTAGACCATAACAAAAAAGAAGAAGAAAAATTGTCTTTTCAGCATTTAACTCCATTTCTATTCCTTAAAGCAAATAGCAAGCAGGTAGCTTCTACACAATTACAAAAGGATTGCAAAATGAAACACATAAAGCAAAACTTCACAGAGATTTCTCTGCAAATATTTCAATTTATTCGCCGTCGAGCCTTAAGCGTGTTGATTTCAAGTTCTCACGACAACCTATATCCAAACGAAAACAAGCACAACTTCAACTCTCAGACGCAAAAATACAACACAACAATCTACATTATACTATGCAAATATTTGTTTCCCAAAGAAAATAAGATTATATTCAAACATAATCATCATCAAGAATCATAGGTTTGACAAAAAAGCTAGTGTGTGCGCGCGCGCGCGCGTATACATACTTCAGTAGAGAGAGAAAGGTACCGCGAAGGTAGAGAGAGAAAGAGAAAGCGGAAAGGTAAGTTTGGAACAAGTGGAAAAAGGTGCCTTTCAGTTTCAGTTTATGTTTCGCTTTCTGAAGATGAAGTTCCGGTTTGTTTCTATGAATCGCAAAAGAGTAATCAAAAAAAATTACTGGATTAAAAATCCCAAGCGGAAAATTTTAGAAATCGAGGCATAATACTTCATTTAAAAATCTATTTACTGTTTTTTTAATTAAACAAGGTTAAATAATATTTATTAAAATATTTTAAAATTACCTAGTTAAATAAAGATTAAAAAAAGAGATGTATTTGTATACTGTCAGCAAACCTCTATGAAAGTGAAATATTTTATTTAACACAACTTAAAGGTAAATTGTGATAGGTGTTAAAAATCGAAAGATTAATCTACCAAGATATTGACAGTTTTAGTTTTTAAAAGTGCATGATTGTAAAGAAGTAACTAAAAAATTACCTAATTGACGATCAGATTAGTAATTCTTTAGCAATGATTAGATGGCAATATCTTCACTCAATAAAGCGGGTAGATACACAAATAATCATTAATAAGTTTGCTATTTAAAAATTAATCAGTACTTATTTTATTGTGATATTTTAAATTAGAAATTGTAACTTCAGGATATTTTTATTCAGTAAAATTAAATTGAAAAATTGAAATCTCGACCCTGAGACTCTTATCGATAATGTAGAATTCAGACTTTGCTAGTTTGTGCAAGCTTTCAACGAGAAACTCATCTCCTTTACTTTAAAGAGTCGATTCCTTTTCTAACAAGTAAAGTCATAAAAGAACATCGAACTTGGTCCATAATTATATCAAATAGAACTGTGTTAAACAAATTGAAGAGCAAGGAATGGGTCATTGCACACATATTGGAGGGAACATTTCTAATGACTTCAAGACTATTTTATATTTGTAAATGAACCCCCTTGGTCGGTCACTAGTCAACTCCATGTAATTTTATCATTATTGTCCTTCATTAACAGATTTGGATGGTTGTTACTCATCGTTTCATAGTATATCGTCATATTGAATTATATTGTTTAATTGTTTTGTTGATATGATATTTGAATAGATTATATCGTATGCTATTATTTAATAATATTTTTGTTGCTTGATTTGAGTGCCTCCTATAAGGGATAAATTTACTAAAATGCTTTTAACTACAGTAAAATTTTGATTTTATCAACAATAACTCATAAAAGTGATTTAAGATAATTGTTTTCGACTAATATAGCACCAATTATGTTTTATAAATAAATTAAGTTATTAACAAACCATACTGCTCACCAAATACTTATGTCGTCCAAGTAAGAATTTCCAAAACCATCATACATAGTTTTAACATAATAGGATATTAACTACACAAACAACCGGACATAATTGCAACACAATAGGAGAACTAATAAGCTAAATTTCGTAGTATAGAGCTCACCAAAATTTGATAAAACACTATTGTATTTAGTAATTTGCAATTTTGCTTAATTTTGTTTCATTTTGGTTTTTAGGTTACTTTTGAGCTCATTTAGGTTAACATGTCGTGATATTTCTTTAAATTATCTATATATTATCAAAAATAGAGGAAAAAAAACCTCTATTAAGTCAAGTGACAGCTTCACAATAGGCCGCTTGGCAACTTAGGTCAAAGTTAGTTAGATTAGGTAATGATTAGTTACTTTTTGAATTTTAATTTTAAAAATATTAAATTATACATAATTTATTTTAATAATTAATTACTCTTTTAGAATTTGAATATAAACATACTTAACTATTATTTTTACAGAAATAATAATTTTTATTATTAAAAAATATTTATTCCAAAACCTATAATTATAAATTGGGAAGTTGCCAACATGAAATTTAAGAGAAATTTTATTAAATAGAATAAAATTTAAAATAATATTTTAAGAGTAATAAAATATATATCTTCTATTATATTACAAAAAGAAAGTAGCAGACAAAAATATTAAACAAAGTAATATGATAATAAAAATTTCTACTAATATATATATCTATATATTATTAAAAGTAGAGTAAAAAGCCCACATATTAAGCCAAGTGCTCACAATAGGCCACTTGACAACTTAGGAAAAAGTTAGTTAAATTAGGTAATAATTAGTTTCTTTTTGAGCTTAAATTTTATAAATATTAAATTACACATAGTTTATTGTTAATAATTAGTCACTCTTTTATAATTTGAATATAAACATATTTAACCATTATTTTTACAAAAACAATAATTTTTTATATATTAAAAAATATTTATTCTAAAACCTATTCTATTATAAATTGGGAAGTTGCCGACATGAAATTTAATAGAAATTTTATTAAATAGAATAAAACTTAAAATAATATTTTAAGAGTAATAAAATATATATATCTTCTATTATATTACAAAAAGAACGTAGCAGACAAAATATTAAACAAAGTAATATGACAATAAAAATTTCCATTAATAATGTAATAATACTAAAAATTAGATAATATAACAAAAAAATATGCAGAACAAAAAAGTTATTCGATGACTATATAATTCTCTTCAATTTAATATATATTTTATTCACTAATCAGACAATATTGTTGAGAACAATAGAATAAACTTCAAAATAAAAAATATTTCAAGATAGGTCGTCACACTTCAATCAGGAAAAGCTCAAAGATATGCCGGCTTCTTGCCAATTATTACGCATGATTTCATAAGAGTATTTTATAGAAATGTCGAGGCGTATGGCCCAATGCATTATAATATTGCCGAACCATAAATACATCTATTTTATTACCGAGGCGAACGGCCCGCTCCCATGAGAGTGTGGTACATAATCCTGCCGAGGCGTACGGCCCGATCCATCGTATTATGCGCACTGCCGAGGGTCGAACGACACGAACCATAGATGTATCTATCCTGCCGAGGTGAACGGCCCGATCCCATTAGAATAAGAAGCTTTGACGGGTCCCTGACCCCACTCACGAACAGACGTGTGAGTTATAAATTTTTGGGGAAACCTTTCGATGAGAACGCATAGCGCGGGAGAAATTCGTAAGATGAGTACTATTGCTTCGCGGCTAATCGTGAAGCCCGTCGAATCTCTACAATAGCAAGTCTATCACTCTACACAAGTCTAGTCTCAAGTCGCAACGTAAAATAAAGGTATTTAATAGGAGGAGACAACTCAAATAGTACAACTATAGTATGGTGTGAACCTAAGTCTACCCGTACAATAACATGGATTTAGCTACGTACGAACTCTCGTCACCTTCTGCGTACGTAGCCCTCGCGCAACAAGTAGCACATATCAAATACATCACTTAGGGGAATTTCCCCCTCACAAAGTTAGGCAGGAGACTTACCTCGCTCCGAAGTTTCATAACCGGCTCCAAGGCCCCTCTAACACCTCAAACCAAAGCCCATCGATCCAAAACTATTCAAACAATGTGCAAACCAATCAAAATATACTCTAATACCCATAATTAATTAATTTAAATAATTTTCAACTCCGCTCAAAAGGTCGTTAAAGTCAACCTTCAGGTCCACGTGCCCGGATTCCAAAATTTTTTGAAGATAAACCTTACCCATAATACCACGAACTCAAATATATAATTTATTCCTAATTCCATGTCCAATTTCGTGGTCAAAATTCAAAAACACCAAATTCTAGGTTTTCTACCCGAAATCCCAAATTTCTACTAATTTCCATGTTTAAATCCATATATAAACCATGTATTTAACTTGTAATAGGTGAGAATCACTTACCTTGTGTTGCTTGATGAAAATATCTCGCTTTTAAAAGAACCCCTCTGCCCAGACGACCTCTCGCATCTGCAGAAACTTCCTCGCTCCTGCAGAAGCCCACTGTCAGCAGCCCATCGACCTGCGGAAGTTCTTCTGCTCCTGCACAACTGCAGGTGTGACACAGCCGAGCACATCTGCGTAAATTCCCGCACCTGCAGCACTGGCCTCGCTTTTGTGCACACTCAGGTGCACTGCTCGCCTCCGCTTCTGCGAGTTCGTGCCCAGGCTTTTCAAGCCGCTTCTGCGAGCCTCATGTCGCTTTCGCGACCAAACTTCTGCAGAAGTGGTTTAACCAGTATCAGAAAATCCTCAGCAACTCCATCAAGGCTCAAATCGATCCGAATCTCGTTCGAAACTCGCCCGAGGCCCCCAGGACCCCGTCCAATCATACCAACCAGTCCCAATACCTGACACGATCCTGCTCGGGGCCTCAAATCACATCAAACAATGTCAAAACTACGAATCGACGACTAAAATCCTTCTTAAAACTTTTCAAACTCCCAAACTTCGACGAATGCGTCCGAACCATACCAAAACATTTAGGAATGACGCCAAACTTTGCGTACAAGCCATGAATCACAATACAAACCTATCTCAAGGCTCGGAATCCCAAACGGACACCGATAACACCAAAGCCTACTTCAAACCAAACTTAGGAACCGAAATGCTCCCGGGTGATCCGATACTCAATTCAAACATACGCCCAAGTCCGAAATCACCATACGAACCTATTGGAACCTTCAAATCCTGATTCCGATGTCGTTTACTCAAAAATTCAAACTTTAGCCAATTCTTCCAACTTAAAGCTTCCGAAATTAAAATTTTCTTTTCAAATCAACTCCGAACTTCCCGAAGTTCAATTCCAACCACACGTACAAGTCATAATACCCAAAGTGAAGCTACTTAAGGCCTCAAACTGCCGAAGGACGCGCTAGAACTCAAAACGATCGGTCAGGTCGTTACATTCTCCCACACTTAAACATACGTTCATCCTTGAACGTGCTAGGGACTGCTTCAGAGTTGTCCAAAATCACCGTTTAACACCTTGTGCACCTACTCGTGCCACCACAACCCAGTTGGGCACATTATCTCGAGCCGGACTGGAGGTCCTCCCTTTTATTTAGTTAATAAGCCTTAGAACCAAATTCCAACCTCCGAATTTCTCTACAAGACCTGATTCTAACATACGAACACTGTACCAATCACCACACGCCGTAACAAAACACGATCGTACACCTTTTGATGACTTCACACCATGCGCCGCGTAATTCACATGCCCATAATAACATCCTCCGACCCTAATAGTTGTAATTTCACAAATCCGATGCCTGCAATACATCTCATAATGTATATAAATCACGTTCCAACTCTCGCAATACTGCCATGATAAAAGAGACGTGTACAAACTCATAACCACCTGCCGAATCAATAATTCATGGAGTCTCTCCTCCTGACAAGAACTATTACCTCATTCTGAACTGAATAACGATAGTTTCCCTTAAATGTATCTTATATAAATCTGATTGCACAAATTTCAAGTCCAATAATCTCGTCTCACCCAGTACAATCCGCTCAGGCAATAAGCCGCCTCAAACACTGACTCAGATCTCATATGACGCCATCAATGCGCCAACAAGCTACAACTCGAATATGACACATAAGGAGGAATGAACTATGAAAAAGAATTACCCAGCCGGCGTAACGAATAAAACGGTCGAACAGATGTTATGAACCCTTCTTAGAGGATGAGAAACAAAATATGCAGGAATAGATATAGGGAACCATACTCAACATAACACTGTTGCGGCGTGCAACCCGATCTATGATACAGTTGCGGCATGCAACCCGATCCAAATAACGTACCCGTAGCGGCGTGCCATCCGATCCACTCATAACAATAAATAAGGACATACCCATCAACTCATAATGCTTCTACTTATGGAATACCGAATATTGGCCACAAGCACACCACGTGCAAAAATACAACTCTGGGGAGACGGATAGCGCAAGACGCCACAAAACCCAAGCACGACTAAGGTGCAATAAATGAACTGCATCTTGAGAGCCATCCTGCTCATATGACACCACAAGCTACACGGGACCTCAACACATGTGCGAATAATCAAGCCGTCTCAATCCGACACAACCCCCACAGTTCACAACCAAAGGAATAGAGCGTCTTCCAGGCATAAGCTCTCACATTAACAATAGTACCAAAAACTCCGTACTTGGTTTCGATCTTTAACAATCAAGTGACTAGCATGTCACTCATACAATTTCCCCGTGGGGTACGCTCCCACGACCTTCCGCGCAGGTAGCCAAGTCTGCACATCCGTACCACCAACTGTACTAATTCTGTAAACCAGATCAAGAATCTGTAAATCAATACACAATGCTCCTTCCACAGAACACCATTCCTAGGCGACACTAGGATAATGTCATCTTACTCTGAACATCTAATTCTTCCCCCCTCATCCTAGCTCGTGACATTCTTGTCAACATTGAACTGCAACCTTGGTCCTCAATTTTCAAATTCCCATGCCGCTCACTACATCTATCATGACGCTACGCGAGAATACACGAATTCATCATCACCCCTAAACCACTAGTAGAATAACATTTCATTGGCTAGAAACCTTTCACTTAGCTCATTTCCGAAGAGCCCATGCAACACGCAACTAAATTCCCAAGCTGTAGAAAATACAACCTCAAGCCGTGATGTAAACCGTCCTAACTCTTCCGGAATCAATTTACACGAAAAAGCCATTTGAATCAAATACCTCCCAAATCAATCAGGTCGTGGTGGCTGTCAAGCCCGCACGTACAACCACAACCCACATGTATAACTTCACATATCGAAGGAACTGATTATTGCCACAACCATGCCGATTCAACCATTACTAACCGACCCAACTTCTTTCAATGTACTCTTGACCTGTCTTAGAAATAATAATAGCTCCATTCACAACATAACGAATTCAATTCGCACTCATCCCCAGTGACCCGAATCGCGTGACCACATCGTCTCAATACTCATGAATCATCTCATACCCTTTTCAAGCGCACAATAGCATCTCTAACTGATACACCCATTGTTGTAAGACCTTCCGCGAATGCGAAGCTATTTCTTCCTTTACTCCAATACTACACCACATGCCCCACGATGACATAGAACATTCCAAGTTCCGTTCGTAATCCACTGCAAAGACTCGATCCTTAACCACACAACGGACCCAAAATTCTTGGGCACTGTATTTTAATTCTTGAACCCACTAGGACCATTATTGAGATTCACTCACTCTGACCCGATCTCGAACATAACCAAACTCCCGTGCTTTGCTAGTGCATGAACACCCTCTCGAAGAAGCAACCGGCTGAATTCGTTTCATCGTACGTCGCATCCACAAAGCATAAACTCTGAATCTTCCAAAACCTGCACATGAATCGATAGTGAATATATCACACATTTATCAATTTCTCTGCTCGAATTAACCTTGATGTTTCCCTTTCTTAATCACAAATAATCCACCAATGCACCGATAACCAGAAGTTGCACAAGTCAATAACCACGTGATCCAATCGTAGACAGTGGGGCTCCCCCACTTAGCTTTAAGCTACCATCACATAATGTAGAGCCCACAACGATTCCTCCTTCTCATTTACCATGATCCCGCACCGTTAACCTGCCAAATTTCTCGAAGTCTTTTGTTAAGCTTTTCATGAACATTCTGAATCATCAGTCACAGTCACACACTCGACCTCTTACCGGGTAGCAAGTAGTATTCTTCGCATAAGCTTCATCAACATCACGCAACCGCTAACCTGCTCACAGGAGATAACCCACCTGTGGATTCCTTACTGACATCTTCCAACGATGCTACACTGGGTTCAACTACTACGTAACTAGTAAATTCTCCTAAGCTCATGCTCGCCCTCCAGCTTTATAAGTCTGCTCCTTCCCTATTGACATCGACTAAAAGTTCAACAATGCCTTCCGAACTCAAGTCATATTGCAAATGAAACGATAATCAAATCTTCACACCCCTCTTCATTTCAAGCAAACTCCTTTCTGCCATATCCAATCTTTTTTCATACAGTGACCATCATTCCAAATGAAATTCACTGGCCGAATCACCTTCCATCACGATTCCCAAACCGTTCTACACTTTCTCAAGGCACGCGGCTATCCTACCACATAAACCATATGCTAATCTGCCACTCTTACTTCGGTTAAACCATCTTCTTTAAGCAACTTCTCAACCTCTGCTTCTCATACTTGACCTGCTAGTACTTCAACCACCGCGAAACACTTCCCGCCATGTTTTCCCTCATACTTTGCTGCCCAAATGTTGCATCAAATCAAAATCCATCTCTGTAGATCATGAACCAATAAATTGTTATCGACTCTAAGCCTCTTCAAAAATCATCTCTCTCGAGCCATCAATATTAGTAAACCAATTCGATTCCGAACCGCTGCACACCGCTATCTCTGACAACCACCCCTCAGGCACCATTTCACAACGCCTTGCCCCGAAGGCAAAGTCAAAGGAGACCATAAAACCAGCAAACTGTAATGCCTTCAGACAAGGACGACAACACCGCATCAAAATGAAAATTCCACCACACTCGAAAATACCAAGTCTCATTACTCCATCGACCAAAACCTTAACATCCATAGCCCGATTGCTTTTCCTTTGCTGGAATTAAATGACCTCTAAATCATGCACTGAGAAATCCTCCTTTCGAGTCATTCACTGTCTCGACACATAACCAAGCACCTTACCACTACACCAACATTGTACGATAACAACACATAGACATTGTAGCAATTTGTGCACAGTCTCGAAACCGTAGAAAATACAGATACTGAGCTTGAACAAAAGAACATCCTTCCGCAAGGCGACGATAATAGCCTGCCCGAACATGCAGGGAAAAACATCCTGCACCACGTCTGCAGTACCACTACAACTCCTCCACGCCCAATTGATAATAAGCGCCTTCGCGTCGCATAAGATTGAGTAGGAAGGAAATAAAGGCACAAGTCTCAATGGAATCAAACCGCACGATAAGGAAATCAAGAAGGGAAATGCTCCTAATCCTTGTAGCCTCTCGAAGATAAATACAGACGTCTTCGTACCGATTCGAAAGACTCTACTAGACTTGCTCATGACTCGTGAGACATAAGTGAACCTAACGTTCTGATACCAAGCTCTCACGACCCAAAATCCACTAAAGGTCGTGATGGCGCCTAACACCGCCGTCAGACAAGTCAACGGTGATTGATCACTTAATTAGTCATTTTAGTATTTTGAAATCATAATTTTCATTAATTAAATAGTATGAAATAGAATTTTATAGGGTGGATAATAATATTTACGCGAACTACAATAATGAACAACCCGAAGGAACCCCCAAAACTCGGTGTCACAAGTGCATGAGCATCAACTAGGAAATATAATAAAATATAACATCTGTCTGGAATACAAATTACATAGGAAAATATAAATAACTCTGATGAAGACTCTGCAGGCTGCGGATCGTGACATGAAATGCAGCTCACGGTAAAGTCCCAGCAATAGCGCCTTTACGCCCAAAAGACCACCAGACATATATGTACCTGCAAAAAAAGTGCAGCAAGTGTAGCATGAATACGTAAATCAACGGGTACCCAGTAAGTATCTAACCTAATCCCAGAGAAGTAGTGACGAGGGATCACATCAAAATTTACTAGTGGTCCAATAAGAAAGATAAAATAGAAGTAAACAGATGTGAATCAGAGAAAATAAACGAAAAAACAAGTATAAATACATGGTACAATCCTCCTCTCAGCCATAACTCAAACTTTCAGCTAGTAGTTACCTCCTCGATCGGAGTATATATATGATGGACCTTACCAGATAGGTCGTCATAATTCAATCAGGAAAAGCTCACAGATATGCTGGCTTCTTGCCAATTATTACGCACGATTTCATAAGAGTATTTTATAGAAATGCCGACGTACGACCCGATCCATCATAACATTGCCGAACCATAGATACATCTATTTTATTGCTGAGGCGAACGACCCGCTCCCATGAGAGTGTGGTACATAATCCTGCCGAGGCATACGACCCGATCCATCGTATTGTGCGCACTACCGACGGTCGAACGGCACGAACCATAGATGTTTCTATCCTGCCGAGGCGAACGGCCCGATCCCATTAGAATAAGAAGCTTTGACAGGTGCTTGACCCCACTCACGAACATACGTGTGAGTTATAAATTTTTGGGGAAACTTTTTGATGAGAATGCATAGCGCGGGAGAAATTCGTATGAGGAGTACAATTGCTTCACGGCTAATCGTGAAGCCCGTCGAATCTCTACAGTAGCAAGTCTATCACTCTACACAAGTCTAGTCTCAAGTCGCAATGTAAAATAAAGGAATTTAATAGGCAGGAGACAATTCAAATAGTACAGCTATAGCATGGTGTGAACCTAAGTCTACCTATACAATAAAATGGATTTAGCTACGTACGGGCTTTCATCACCTTATGCGTATGTTGCTCCCTCGCAACAAGTAGCACATATCAAATACATCACCTAGGGGGAGTTTCCTCCTCACAGAGTTAGACAGGAGACTTACCTCGCTCTGAAGTTCCATAATCGGCTCCAAGACCTCTCTAACACCTCAAACCAAAGCCTGTCAATCTAAAACTATTCAAACAATGAGAAAACCAATCAAAATATACTATAATATCCATAATTAATCAATTTAAATAATTTTCAACTCTGCTAGAAAGGTCGTTAAAGTCAACCCTCGGGCTCACGTGCCCGGATTCCGAAATCTTTTGAAGATAAACCTTACCCATAACACCACGAACTCAAATATATTATTTATTCCTAATTCCATGTCCAATTTCGTTGTCAAAATGCACAAAATACCAAATTCTAGTTTCTCTACCTGAAATCCCGAATTTCTACTAATTTCCATATTTAAATCCATATATAAATCATGTATTTAACTTGTAATAGGTGGGAATCACTTACCTTGTGTTGCTTGATGAAAAATCTCCCGCTTTTAAAATAACCCCTCTGCCCAGACAACCTCTCGCATCTACTGATACTTCCTCGCTCCTGCAGAAGCCCACTGTTAGCAGCCAATCGCACCTGAGGAAATTCTTCCGCTCCTGCGCAACTGCAGGTGCGGCACAGCCTAGCGCATCTGCGCAAATTCCCGCACCTGCGGCACTAGCCTCGCTTTTGCACCCACGCAGGTGCGCTACTCGCCTCCGCTTCTGCAACTTCACGCCCAAGCTTTCCTAGCCACTTCTGCGAGCCTCACCTCGCTTCTGCGAGCCTCACCTCGCTTCTGCGAGGTCGCTTTTGTGACCAAACTTCCGCAGAAGCGGTTGCACCAGCATCAGAAATTCCTCAGCAACTCCATCAAGGCTCAAATCGATCCGAATCTCGTCCGATGCCTCCGGGACCCCGTCCAATCATACCAACCAGTACCAAGATCTGACACGATCCTGCTCGAGGCCTCAAATCACATCAAACAACATCAAAACTACGAATCGTTAACTAAAATCCTTCTTAAAACTTTTCAAACTCCCAAATTTCGATGAACGCATCCGAACCATACCAAAACATTCAAGAACGACGCCAAACTTTGCGTACAAGTCATGAATTACAATACGAAACCCATTCCAAGTCTCGGAATCCTAAACGGACATTCGATAATACCAAAGCCTACTTCAAACCAAACTTAGGAAATTCTTAAGCCTTCAAAATGCCAACCTTCCATAATAAGCGCCGAAATGCTCCTAGGTGATCCGATACTCAATCCGAACATACGCCCAAGTCCGAAATCACCATACGAATCTATTGGAACATTCAAATCCTGATTCCAAGGTCGTTTACTCAAAAAGTTAAACCTTAGCCAATTCTTCCAACTTAAAGCTTCCGAAATTAAATTTTTTTCTCCAAATCTACTCCGAACTTCCCGAAGTTCAATTCCAACCACACGTACAAGTCATAATACCCAAAGTGAAGCTACTTAAGGCCTTAAACCGCCGAATGACGCACTAGAGCTCAAAATGACCGGTCGGGTCGTTACACCTTTAATTTAATAGAATATATTGTATTGACAAATAAGATGACAATTGAAACTTATTAGAGCAATAAGATCTAATGTTCAAACAAGCCCGAAAGTTATTCGATGACCATAGAAATCCCTTTAATTTAATAAAAATTTTATTATTGGGTATATCATATTGACAAATAAGATGACAACTGAAACTTATTAAAGCAGTACGATTTAATGTTCAAACAAGCCCGATCACAATTTAATTAATATTTTTAAATATTGACCGCGCATCGCGCGGATATGACTACTAGTATTATTAAATTTTGCAAACTGCATTAACTCATCTACCTAACTTTAGTAAACAAAATTTTTCGAGGAAATAGGCCAATATCTTGAAAATATTTATTTGCACTATCTCATCGAAAAGTTTAAATTAGGAGTATAATATTTATTTGAAAGGACATGCTTATGTGGCTCGCAATCGTGTTTAGACTAAATGTTAATTTAGGTTATTCGTCAACCAAATCATATTAATTTTTTAGTGCTCTATCAACTAATTAGCCCTCCCTTTACGTAGAAATGTTAAATCAATTATTAGCTTTTTTGGGTAGTTAAACACATAAGAAAATGTTATTTTAGTTACCAAAAAGTTTCTACCATTACCTTGGTTATTATTACTTTTAACCTCCGCTAGAAATTATTTATATTTGGTAGACAAAAGAATATTTAAAATTTATATACTTTTTGTATATAACATACAGAATACATTATATACAAAAAAATATACAAAAAATATATATATTTTTTCGATTATTATTTTGAGAACAACTATACAATGTTATCTTCACTTACCTCCTTTACGTTTATGTGGCCCAATATTTCACTTCGGGTATCTTTCTCAAATTTTTATATCTTTAATTTTTTTGCTAGCTATAATATGTCCTTTTCCATCTATTGACAGGTATTTGAGTTGGATAAGATTTTCAAGCACAAATCATTAAAGTTAAGAAATGGCTATTATTTAATTATCCCTTCGCAGCTTATAATATTGCTTTAACGTTGTGCTTACATTTCCCTTTGTTTTTTCTTATTGGTAAGAAAGACAATAATATTATTTATTATGCATTGCAGTAAAATAAAAGTTATTGTGGATATCATGTCCTTGCTTCTCGGTATTTTGCCTAGTTTCTAACAAAGTAATTTCTAGTTTGTTTGTCATTATAACATCATAAACAATCAAAGAAGGAATTGTTAAGACGAACAATCAAAGTAGAAACTGCTAGAAATACAAGATTGTCAAAAAGCTTTTTCCTTGCTCCTTCTTTATCTTGAATAGCTGCAAATTAAATTATTTTTGCCTTTGTTTCTTCAATAAATGGTTGCATGACCTAGATATATATTGTGAATTTAAATTTTGTGGCCAATATGTATCAATCTTCTTATAATGGAAAATCCACAACATGCACCACAATCACATTCTCATAAAATAATTTTGGTCGGTATTTCCTGAAAAGGACTACTCAATTTGTATCAATGCTTCCACTATGTACTGAAAAGCCCATTTTTTTTTTTTCTAAAAAGAAGGAATGAGAATTAAAAATTTGTAGTCCTTAGTCAAGAAAGTTACTCATTTGATTAATTTATATCTTATAACTGGAATGAAAATGACTGGTGTTCATAAAAACGATTTGTCGGTAAATTAGAGGCGGAGCTAAGATTTGAAGCTTATAAATTTAAAAATTTTAATCTGTTAAATTCTAAATAATAATTTGTAAATTTCTAAAGTTAAATATAAGATTTATATCAAAGTTACTGCATTCGTCCGAAACCCGCAATTAAGAGGGCCCCGACTAAAACTATATTAGAAACGGAATACACAATTTTAAGAAACATATTTTTCTATTGAGTTGCCGTTTTTTTTATTTATTTATGTAAAGCTTTGCTATAGTCATGACTTTGGAATTTTTCAGCACTATGCTATATTCCAATTTGACTTTGCTTGTTTTATAACAGCCATAGCCGCCCCTTATCACTGCCGTTAAATAATTTTTTTTCCGGTTTCTAATTAATTTTAAATGTTATCATGTTTTTTGGTTTGTACTTGATAAAAAGATATTTGTACGAAAATATATTTTAATGCACCATTTGGTGCTTATGGCCTTGTGGCTGATCTTTTCCTATAGAAGATGACAAACATTTTTTGTTCTCTCTTATACTTTTCTTTTCTTTCATTCTCTTATTTTTTCTTTTTCCTTTTTTCATTTTCCCACGTTGACATATAAGAGTAAATATTATAAACTAGATGTCCACTTAGAGTAGAGTTCTTTATATTTTATGTTATGTACTTAGAGTAGAGTTCTTTATATTTTATGTTATTTCTCCTTTGTAATTATTATATAAACACATCTAGTGGAATGAAATTAATTGTTCTACCAAAAATAATTATTCTACATGGTATCATTATGAGCCTTGATCCTAGGGCTTACATACCCCTAAACCTAGCGCCGCCGCCCCCCTCCACCTAGCGTCGCCGCTGTCTTCTTCTCCTTTTCAATGGCTGATGCTGCCGTTCCCCCCCAATTCCTCCCCAACCCTCATGACCCTAAAACACCACTCATCTCTGTCACGATCCCGGGTGCAAAACTCCATGGATCTAACTACATGGGGTGGAAGAAGCAAGTAGATACCCTTCTTCATGGTTTTGGTCTCATTGGTTGGATTGACAGGACGAAACCGGCGCCGGCTACTACTCTAACCACGGCTGCCACCACTGTTGCCGGTTCCGAGTCCTCCACCCCCAATCCGTCTTTTCTATCCTGGTACTGCCAAGACAA